>JAWZYV010011709.1:0-286141 GCA_038373885.1 Cheiracanthium punctorium | reverse complement strand
CAAAAAAACCAACCAAATTATAAAATGCTATAAATTAAAAAATGTGTAAATAGAGCCATAGTTTTTGATAGATATTAGATCAGTTATTTTTAAACTGCTTTTAAAATAAATACATTACAAGCATCATATTGAAGCATCAACTTGAAAATATTATACAATGGCTGCGTTCGTGAACGACAAACTCGTAGCACGAGTTTTCGTAAGAAAACTGGAATGCATGCGTTTAGCATATTCACAATACCCACAAGGTTGTCTGGAGGAGAGTCTTCTGATTGGTCGCCCTAAGTTGGAAATATCTCGGCAACACGGACTTAAGCCCAGACAGCACAAACTTGTCCAGAACATGTCCATATGATATCATGGACAAGTTCGGGACATAACTGACATCCCCAAATTTGTCTATATCTTGTCCATAATACGCCCCAAACTTGTCCATATGGCACAATACGGCGTCCATAATGATATCCTCTGGACAAAATACAGACATCCATATGGACATGTTATAGACATCCAGAACTTATCTATATGGACATCCATATGGACATGTTATGGACATCCATATGGACATGTTATGGACATCCATAACTTGTCCATATGGACATGTTATAGACAACTAGAATATGCCCATAAAAAGACATTCTGTGGATATATATCTCATATCCACAGTTTATTTTTATGCTATGGATAAGTTACTACCATAAAGGAACAGAAGTATCTGTTTCATCAGTAATTTCTGAAATGGAGCTATTACAAGAACTGCTTGTGGGATCACACATATTTGAATCTTCAAAAATACTTCCATCGATCCTATTTTCAAATTCATTATGAAAATAATTATAATCGTGCGCATTAATAGCCTTCGATTCAATATCATTCACATTACATTCAGCTTCAATCAGGAATAATTCATCGTTAACTTCTGCGCATGTTCAAACAAACTAAGCCAATCAGAGTTTGTCGCCGATAGATTTTCCCATTTATGTCATAAAATAGACATGATTGGGGTGTTTAGATGTCCAATTCATGTCATATTACAGACATAATATGGGTTTTCCCGTTTTTGTCGTAATAAGACTTAATTGGGGTGTTACATGTCCCAATCATGTCTTATTCTAGACATATTATGGATTTTCCCAAAGATGTCGCTAAAATGATGTCCAGGAGATATCTTATCATAGACAGACATGTTTTGGACAAGTTTGTCTAGATATGGACATAAATTGGGCAAGTGTGCTGTCTGGGAGGCTGGCACACATGCAGCGTTTTTTCGGTCGCAGCGGGTTTTTTTTTTTTTTTAATGGTCAAGGCATTGTACAAGGGGGGGATACAGTGCAGGGGCCAAGGATTTATTGACTTTTAATGGCCCGTCGGGATTCGCCGCCAAAGGATAACGCGTGAAACCACAAAACCACCCCCATCACACAATGGGACAACTTTTCTCCGCAATGCGTCTTGGAGTTACGGAAAAATACATAGACTTCCCATTATAGCGTACTGAAACGCACGCTGAATGACTGCCGGCCTTAAGAGGCTTTAGGACGATCATCGGGAAGCGGCAGACAGGCGAAACTGCGTCAGCCTCTGAAAGGAAAATATGCGACCCCCTTTTAATGATTAACGGCATGGGCTCCCTCTGACGACACACGACGTAAGCATCTCCCGCGGGGTGCTTCCGTTGATAGTTGTTTACGTTTTAGCTACTAGCACACGACGCATGCGCCAAAAAATTAATGGGTACGACTCCCAGCGCCACCTTTTAGGCAAATTTCATTTAGTTCTTTCACAATGCTTGGATGATTGTCCTGTACCCTCTTAGTCCGTGCTCGGCAACCCTTGGCGCACTAAAGCCGGATTCATACTGGCCGTACCGCACCGCTAAGACGCCGCAATGACGTCACGTGGCGTAGCAACACGGCGCCCGCGCGGCGAGCGCCGAGGGTTTGCGCATTATCTGGCGCGAACAGGTATTCCGCAGCGACCGAAAAGCTACAGCCAATTACAGAAGAGCTTTTACAGCTACAGCCAATTACAGAAGAGCATTGGTGTATTTACTTGCGGCACCGCAAGCTCGCCGCGCGGACAGCCAACGGTCCTAAACGGCGAAACAGTACGGCATGGTTGCGGTGCGGCGCGGCAGATATGAATCCACCTATACCATTTGGCGTTGGCGTTGTATGCATTTGCCATTTGCTTTGAGTTAGTGACGGTGAAGGGTGAACGTCTTGTAGTGGGCTTTGAGTCGGCTCGGCAATGGAATATTATCTTTGTTGATAAGATTTAAATTGATTACTAATTCTAAAAGTTATCATGCAAAATTATACCGCATCATAAAACATGTTTAAAAATTACACTATAAATTAATAATTAACAATTTATAAAACAAAAGTAAAGCACATTTTATAATTTAATATTTTTTATTAAAGTACTCATTATCACATTAAAAAATATTGATAAAACCCACTAGTACTAGTACACGGCTAAAAAATGCTAACATCACGGACGATCGTCAGACAGAACAGTCATAACAAGAACCCGGATTAAAACCTGCAGGGCTACAGGGTACATATCGGCGATAAACTGCTAAAATCTACAGGGTGCATACTGGCGATAAACTGCCAAAGCTAGTCATTACACTTGTGATTTGTTTAGCCAGTCAGGAGCATTCATTTAAAACACCTTGTGGGTATTGTGAATATGCGTGTGGCAAGTGCTGTCAGTGGCTATCACTTTCCTTTGACTACGAACAACTTCAGTTTATTTAGTTTCGTCGCCTAAGAGACGTGTTTGTTTACAATTCCCGAATGCGTTAATTTTGCTGAGGGGAGTTTTTAGTACATACTACCCAGATAGCACAAACTTGTCCAGAACACGCCTAGAAGACATCATATAGACAAGCTGACATGTCCATTAAACATCCAGGATTCGTCCAATTCTTGTCCATTTTACGTCAATATGGTACTATAGGACGCCCATATGACGTCTTACAGACATGCATATGGACGTAATAATGGACGTGTTTGTCTATTTATAGACCTTTTACGACCTTCTAGACCTTTAAACCTTCTATGATAAGATATCTCCTGGACATCATTTTAGCGACATCTTTGGGAAAATCCATAATATGTCTAGAATAAGACATGATTGGGGCATGTCACACCCTAATTAAGTCTTATTACGACAAAAACGGGGAAATCCATATTATGTCTGTAATATGAAATGAATTGGACATCTAAACATCCGAATCATGTCTATTTTATGACATAAATGGGAAAATCTATCGGCGACAAACTCTTATTGGCTTAATTTGTTTGACCATGCGCAGTAACATTTTTGTGTGCACGTTGTTTTTAATAATCTGTGGTAGATAGTAACCATATATTTGAAGTTTCCTTGTCAGCTAATTATAACATTTTTATGCGCACTTCTTGCATATTGCATGCTTATATCACTGTTCTTTGCACTACGAGGTAATGTACAACTTTTTGACTCAATATGTATTTTAATAAAAAAATTAAGTCGACTCGTCCGGAATGGTGAAAATATTATTGAAGATTCAAATATGTGTGATCCTACAAACAGTTCTTGTAATAGCTCCATTTCAGAAATTACTGATAAAACAGATACTTCTGTTCCTTTATGGTAGTAACTTATGCATAGCATAAAAATAATCTGTGGATATGAGATAAATATCCACAGAATGTCTTTTTATGGACATATTCTGGATGGAATTATGGATGTCCATAACATGTCCATATAGATAAGGTCTGGATGTCCATAACATGTCCGTATAGATAAGTTCTGGATGTCCATAACATGTCCATATGGATGTCTATATTTTGTCCAGAGGATATCATTATGGACGCCGTACTGTGCCATAGTGACAAGTTTGAGGCGTATTATGGACAAGATATAGACAAATTTGGGGATGTCAGTTATGTCCCGAACTTGTCCATGGTATCATATGGACATATTCTGGACAAGTTTGTGCTGTCTGGGTATGAGTTTCTTTTTACACAATACCGCTTTTAAAGGAAATAATAATACATAAAAGGTATTTTAAATTTCAAAAGTGCCCCGACGAAAAAAAAAATCTCTAGAATTTAAAATGTTAAACTGTTTTGGGGTAAAATGTAATATCAATAAAAACGTAAAGTATAATAATTTCATGTGTCGTAAGTACAGTATTGGGTAAAATGAAAATCAATGACAAAAAAGTAACTTTTCCATATTTTGTCCATTTCTGGACTTATACACACATCCATTTTATGTCGTATCACTGACATAGTGTGGATCATCTGGAATACGTCCATAAATGGTCTTATTCTGGATATTCTAATTCTAGTTTTGGTCTATTCATGGACATATTCTGGATTTTCCAGATTATGTCCATAAATAGATCTCTTATGGATGTCTATGTATAGACATGGATGTATTATGATGAGTTGGATCAGAAATAGGCATAAAATGGACAAGTATGTTAATGCGTGACACACTTGCCCAGAGGCGTAGCCAAGGGGGGGGGGGTTAGGGGGGTCATAACCCCCCCCATGAGGAATTTTTTGCCATACAAAATGTATGTTCTTCTCTACATTATCACACACACGTATACATATATATGAGTTACAGTAGCCATAACCCCCCCCCATGAAAAATTTCTGGCTACGCCCCTGAATATATATATATATATATATATATATATATATATATATATATATAAATACATATATATATATATTCTCAATTGTTGATAGAAAAATAACGAAAATAAAAATTCGAAACATTGTCAATTTATAAATACGCATTACATTTCTATATACTGAGAGCGTATCATAATCAAAGCTTCGCCCCTATACTTTTTTCAGGATTCAGCTAAATTGTAAAATGCTTCCTTATTCATTAATAATACTCAAGCAATGTTCAGAAACGTGGTATGTTTTGTACTATGGAAAAAACTACTTATTTTTTGAAATTGTATTTTTGCTTCTTGAATTTCCAACTAGCTCCCAATTTTGGAAAAGATCCATTTATCAATTGATACCATCGTTCATACAATTCTCTGAGACTGTATACTAACGGCTGAAGCAGGCTTAAGATTTTTTCCAGCGAAACGATATTACCGATTTATAAGTACTTTTTTATGAGTGTTATTTAAACAAAGGTTTTACTTATATCAACCAGTTTAATTATTCCTCTACTTCTATCCGGGAATCTGAATGGAAAGGGTTGTAAACACTGAGAAAAAATGTGAAGGAACAAACAAGTACGCTCAAACCTCTTCTCTCTCCTCTCTATGTTGTTTAAAATGTTTGAAATTCCTAGAAAAAAAAAAGACTACATTTGGATTTAAGGTTTGAGGTAAAAAACGTACCTCGGGAACAGATGTGATGCGAGAATTTCTCCTGGCGATCTAAGCCCGTCTGAAATATTTCAGGGGGAGACACAGATACCCCGGTTCCTACGCCCCTGGGTGCATTAGATATCTTCGCTCAACGTATCGCGTGTTTTATATGTTTTTTGTGTGTTTTATATGTTGGAGGCGTGTCTGGATCCTGTGTCCCCCTAATTTGGCAATTCCTAGAATTTAGCATTCATTTCGAGAGCGGGACCTGTCGTCTCGTTCTGCTTCAAAGCTACACCCCCGTTTCCTAGAAAATCTATTTCGAGAGAAAGTTGTGAAAACTGTAAATTGCAAGTTTTTGCTTGAACTCTTTAAGTAATGATAAAAAAATATCAAGGAATGTTGAGTACGGGATTTTTCTTTTTTTAACTTTTAAATTGCGCTCTCATTTTATCAAAACTGGACGAGCATAACGGTATTAGATTTGTAAGATTCCATTCAGGGGCGTAGCCAGGGTGTGGCCGATAGTGCTGCAGCCACCCCCGTAATAAGTGAACATAAGATATTGAGAAAAATACGTAATCGTGGCTAATTTTTAAATTTTTTCAGAGAAATTCGAAGTTCATCTACGTGCCTACGCGAAATTTTCTTCTCGATTTTTTCCCCCCTCCGACATATGTCCTTCCAACAGGAAAGATTTTAAACAACATTTATAAGCTTATTTTTTATTTTCTTGTTTTTGTGTTTTAAAATTGAGTTTTATATGTGAACATTATTATGCAAAAAGAAACTGGGGTCCGTTCCCACACTTCTGAAGAAGAAAAATAAAGATACAATGTATCGATTTTTAAATTTATAATCTAACCAGAAATGAACGGTAGTACTTTAAAAAAAAGAAAATGCTCCTTTTTCCTACCTAAGCCTCATCTATAAATGTAGAAGTTATCTCAAGGCCGTAGCCAAGGGGGGGTTTTGGGGGTTCAAACCCCCCCCCCGAAATTTTCAGTCACATAACTTACTGTTCGTAGAAAAAAATTATCCCTTGTATCGCCAATTACGATTATTGCACTTCAGTTCATTCAAACCGCATGTAATTTTTTACTTGTGTTTCTCTGAGGATCGCAAAGTGATAAATTTCACTTAAATATGCTACTCTTTTCTCTGTACGTTATATGCATACCTGTCTTCTCAGTATGGCCAAAAGGAAATGCAATTTCCGTGGCACTTGCAAGCAGAATTTCTCATTCTCATCAAATAATTCTTTAAATAAACAGTGTTTAATGTATCATAGTAGTAGGAATTTGTGAAGGTGGTAGCAAAAATGTGCCCTAAGTGCACTATGTACGGCTGCTTTATTTACACAATTTTACACAGTATTTACATTTCCCATAATTAGAATGCAGTATGATCGGAGCAAAAGCTCACATTCCTCTCAATGCTTCTCCACATTGGTTCTCTCTCTTCTTCTTTCACCCCCCCCCTTACACGTAGAGAGAGACAAAAAAATAATATCGTAAATAAAAAAGTTTCTCTTTCCACAAAAAATAGTGAGTCATCTCTCGATTCCATCGGAGATCGAAACACGAAACAGTTTCACAGTATCGTGTTTATGACCTCTATAAATATAAAAGTCAGAGTGATAAGTGTGTGATTTTTGGAGTTTGGGACATGTAGGCTCCAGTCTCGACCCATGTGGACCGGGAGGGAGATCCTACGTTGCATTATTCACGTAACCAGTCCGCTACTCCTTAGAATAAAAAGAGAGTGGCACTGCGGACAGCAGGAGTAAAAAAAAAAAAAAAATCGCTGCCTGGCTAGTGTCGCCCCTCTCGAGTCAGCGCCCTAGGCAGTCGCCTAGTTTTCCTATATGGTCCAGCCGGCCCTGCTCTGTCACACAGTGCTTGTCATTCTTTAAAGGCTGTACTGACACAGAGGTTCGCTACGCCGATAGGATATTGCTTACATAGCACTGTTTCAATTTGGATGCATTATTTTCGCGTTTTAAATAAAAATGAAAAAACACAAAGCTGGAAATCATACTTTTTTTAATTTTAATTTCAGTGTGCTGAAAAAAGTACCATATTAAAACATAAAACTTGAAACCCCCCCCCGAAAAATTTTCCTGGCTACGGCCTTGAGTTATCTTAAAAGAGCGGGTGAATGCAAGAAACAGTTCCCCCGCAGACGTTATATGGACGGAGGGACACAGCGGAGTTAGACTGCCGGCTCTGACATGGGACATAAGAGCGACATAGTTTAGGCGTCTGAAAAGAAAACACCCGAGACCTCTTTAATTTTGGGAGGTAAATTAACCGAGCTATATTTTCAATTGGGAATATTTTGTGCGGGGCCTGGAAGAACATTTAATTTTTGGATTTATTTAAATTAAACTTAATCGACTGAAATTTTAATAGATTCCATAAACTTCTACCTTTTTCTTGGAAATTTCTAACCCATTATAGATGTTTATGATGAATATATAAGAAATAAAAACCGAAGTCAATGTTTTTCACACCCTCTATATTTCTTTCCTTTTTCCGTTTCTCACTTTAACTGATGAGAAAACTTATAAAAGACTGGTTTGAAAAGTGGGTAATATTCTACCATCTCCTCAACGGCTGCGCACCGATCTCGAACACAGTTTATTGGGACACGAGTTCCATGTGGAAAAAGTTTCATTCGATATTTTAAATTAATAATACTCACAACTATGCTTTCCTGGAAAATAAAACAATTTTTCAATGCAATAGGCGTGCAATTGTTGTTGTTGCTGTGTTGTAATAACAAACCTTGACGGACACAGAATTCTTTTTGGAGGAGCTAATTAAAAAAGGAAGAAAGAAAAATCAGAATTGAAACATAACGAAAACTTAGAATAAAGCGAAATATTACCTTTAAGTATTGTAAATGATATTTATAGGAGCTGATTAATATAAATTTAAAAAATCTGATGTGTCCAACACATGACTTCCTTGCACGTCTATTAAATCAAAAATGTTTTTTACGCACTTCCTCTAAACTTATTTGTTTGAAAGATATAAAATATCAATAATAGTAAGATATAGCGATTTCTAGCCAAACATTTCGATATCGCCAAGCTGAGTTCAATTTGAAAGATTTCTTTCTGACACTTTATTTGGCGATATTTCACCAAAAGCCGACAAACTTGAAATAGTCAGCGAGATTTTGGGGATAGCCAAAGTAGTCATTGACCACAGACTTTCAATGAATTGAATGCATCCATACACCTCAATGTATTTAAAGTCATTTGGCTCACCCTGTAAATAAATTCCCAGTCGATTGCTGTCAAAAAAGATATTGAAAACCGTTAGATATTATTATATAGTTCTAAATACAAAAGTTCAAAATTCTACGGGTTAAAGTTTTAGAGTTATACAAAATACGAAATAATTTTTGGCACCAAATTTGGCGATATTTCGGCGAAACTCGTCATGTCGACGACATTTGGCGAGATATTAAGCATGGACCAACAATGACAGATTATCGCCGAATTTGGCGATATTTCGCCAAAACTCGCCAAGAACGATGACAAATGGCGATACTTTGGGCATGGACCAAATGACTGACTATCGCCAAATTTGGCGACATTTCGGCAAAACTCGCCAAGGTCGAGGACAGACGGCGAGATTTTGGGCATGTACCAAACAATGACTGTCTGCAATTGTATTATATTGAAAATGTCCTTAGACATTAAAGTACTGACATTCTTTTCGGTGGTCCTGTAAATAAACTCTCCAGTAGATTTTAACCAAAACTCGAGATGCACAACTAGATGTTACAACATTCTTATATATGAAATTTCATAATAGTTTTTGAGATTTGAGAGTTAAATATGCACACACGTACACAAAAAAGTCTCCAAGCTTGGCGACTTTTGGCATAGTTCTTGAGGGAGGCACGTGACCCTGGTCGGACCATTACCTAACTTATGTGGTAGGACGGTATTGTGCTTGAAATGGATGAATCTCCTAAAATTGCCATTGACCGTAATTTAATAATTCATAATTCATATTAATAATTTATTAAAAATCATAATAACATTAAATTATGTTTGGGTCGTTTAGTTCTAATAGTACAAATAAAAATCAGCTTCTTACTACCCATATTATATGAGATATGAATTGAAGTATGAAAAAATATTTTAACATAGGGGGGGGGGGATTTTGGGTGCTCATAACTCACTCATTTTCTGTCCAAATTTATTGAAAATTGGTGTCCGGGGTTAAAATGAGCTAAATTTTTGAAATATGAAGTGAAATCTAGGGGTTGCTATTGAGAAAAAAAAAGTTGGCGCGAATTTTAATATGTAGATGGCCCCTTACTCAATTTTTATGCATAGCAAATTAAAGTGTGCGTCAATCGTAAACGATTGGTACCTGTAACTTTGCTGTGCGACGAACGACGGCCGAAAAATGTACAAGTGGGACTTTTTTTTCCGCAGCTGTAGCTTACACGGTTGATCAAAAAGACTTAGTTTACATTATTAACAAGTGATCAATAATTTAACAATGAGTTCATTTTAATTAATTAATAAACAAATTATGGTTAAATTAGTTTTATTGGTTGTTTAAGGAATCATTACATATTATGAATTTAAGTTTAGATAAAATGAGCGTCCCCCCACTTTTTTTCTTAGGACTACAACACTGCACTAGATTTCCAATGTTTACATAATTGAAACTTATTTGGGGTACCAAAAGTTTAGCATTACAGCTATGAAGAGTGTCCACTCCTATAGTATATCTCCGTGGAATCACCAAAGAGTAAAAGCCTACATTCGCCTACATCTAAACCGTTTCTTTAAATTAAGCATTAACGGTTGCAAAACGACAGTATATTGTATTGGTATCAGGCGCGTAGCCAGGAAAATATTTCGGGAGGGGGGGGGGATATGCGCCTGAAAAATATTTCGGGGGGGGATATGAACGTGTATATGTGTATAAATAGCAGGGATCCATAACTTAACGTAACAAAATTGTAACGTTATTCGGCCTTGTAACAAAATAATTCGTTATACAATTTTTATATGTACAAATAACTGCTTGATTTTCGTTATGTATTAGTTACGTTACATTTTGTATTTTATTATCGTACCGTAACAAATCTACAGAACGCAAATGAATACGTTATTGCAATAACGTTATTCAGAATAACGTTATTCAATGGTATACTTATTATAACGTTATTCCGTTTTATGTTATACTTACAAACTGAACAAAAAGTAACAGAATGCATTCGGTTACTCATGCTAACGCTTAGTTTATAACGTTAAACTCACCTAACTATTTAATAACGATACAGTATCAATTAGTTATAGAATATAGCATTTCGCTGAATAACGTTTTAAATACGGTATGAGACCATAACGTTAAAGGAACAGAACGATATTTTCATACCGTTATAGCTACATAACTATATGCAATAATATTGGAACATTTCGTTACAAATTATAACATATTGGTGTCAATATATTTAAATACGGTATAAGATCTAACGGTTCAAATAACTTAAAGATTTCTGATCCGAATCAACGGCTTTTCGGACTGAGAGGAGGGTGTAAGATAAGTGTTGCGTGAGAGCCACCCTTACTTATGTTTTGTATGTAGCACACACACGGACATAGGGGCTGTCCAGGAGCAAGGGCTTCGGAAGCATAAGCCAAGGGGATCATTTGCCTCCCCCCTAGATTATTATATGCCGTTTTTTCTCTGCTTTTTAGTTTTTTTCCAATACGATAACCATATGTTGAAACAAACTTTGTCCTCCCCCCACCCCGGCATCGGAAAATTTTGTGCCGATGCCCATGTCCAGGAGTCGCGAGTCAGACAGTATGATAGGGGTATATTGAATAATATAAGGGTATATAAAGGGGTACATACAAAGCCATTGCTAAGGCTTTATTTAAGGAGGGGAGATAAAACTGCCAAGTCAAATATCGGTTTTTACCAACTTATTAATTTTTTTATCAACTATATTACCAACTTTTAATTTTGCCAACTGGGTTTGTGTAATTTTGTCAAGCGTATCAGAAATGAATTATGGTTTTCGTTATTTTATTTATTTATTTTTTTTACCAAGTTTGCCAATTAGGAGTCTAATTTTGCCAAGTTTAACAGAATTTTGCGAGTATTAGAGGGTAGACTCCCCCTACCCCACCTCCCCCTTTAGCAAGGGCCCTGTGTACATGATCTTGAAGAAAAACCTTTTTTTGTAATAGTGGGTGCATGAGCTAAATTACTTGAACTTCTAAAGCCGAGATTCCGAAAGGAGTCAATTAAGTTTTCAATGGGTCTATATTATTCCAGGGACATATTGGGGATCGAAAATAACTTTTCGCAGTTTTAACAGATTTCTTCTATTTCTGCTTACTTTTTAAATAAAAAATTTAAACATCTCTGGGGCACAGTCAGCTGGGACATGCCACCTTTTTACGATTGTAAAAACTGTTTTGGATGAAGTGGAAAGTCTCAGCGTTTTGGCTTTTCCCGCGGTTGTCAGTCTGACTCTGGAGTTTTGGATATTGAAGAGAAATCGTTTTTTATTATCTCGGTTATTTAATCGTCTAAGCCGACATTTCAGAGGGTGTCAATGAAAGTTTTAACTGGGCAGAGGTTTCAGGGACGTTTTGAAGGGTGAAGATTATTTTTTTGTGTTTTAACTGTTTCTTGTTTTCTTTTTCTTTTTTAAATGAAAAAATAAATTTGTTGGTCTATTAATAAAATGAAATTAAGGAAGTCGAAATTAGAGGCATAGCAATGGATATATATCCCCCTCGACGCCGAAATTTTTAGATCAGTTACCATGAGCTTTTAGATTTTTATGTCTTGCAGAAATTACATTTATTTATTCCCGACACTAATGCATATTTTTACCCCGAATAAATTACCCTCTACATTTCTGGTCAAGGTAGTGAAAAGGTTGGGAATCTGAAGAGAATTTCGACAACATTAATACATTTTAAGAGACATACTGGTTTACGTGTTTAATACCAAAAGTGATATCGTTCTTTTATAATTGCCGACATGAGCCGATCATTCTCGTTACAATTTTTTTCGGAAAGGGGGGGGGATTGGTAATATGAAGTGCTCGAAAATGATACAGCTTGTTCTTTAGAAATATGAGTGTCTCACGTTTGAGTACCTCATGCGTGCTTAATCATGTGTACTATGATTCACGTTAACCACAACAGGGCAATAATTTACTAGTGACAGTTCTGGATCCGCGAGTAAAGCTTCAATGAACAAAAGTGAGAAAATTGAGAGTCAAAATAATTTTATTTATGCTCAGTCAGTACATATAAGTATTACACGACGCTATTTTCCATTTAAATGTTAACAGTAATGTGTAAGGTATGTATGACAGACATTCACTGTTTAGTACAAGGACTAGTTTCTTCATGCTTTGAATCCTCATACTCACTCGTTGTTAGAACTACAGTACTATTAAAATCAAGCATGTTTTTCAGCGTCGACATAATTTGTCTTTGTCTACATGCCTTGTCACGGCGAGGCACTTTTCAGATGTGATTGCCAGATAAAGCGAAGGGGAATGGGAGAAAAAATGTTGAAAGTCGCACAAGGTTTGCTATTTTTGATAATTGATCGCTAAGTTTGGTGTCAAAAATACGTCTTCGAAACCAAACCAAGCTCTGTGATATCTTCCAAATTTGGCTAGAAACTGGCAAACGCGACAGATTATTACAAAGGAAAAGTATAGTTAGAATATGCCTGGCGAAAATTGTAAAACAGTTTTAGAAGGCGATTTTAATATAGATCTCAATTCCGAAGATGTGTTTTATGGAACAGGAAGACAAATATGGTACACTCATAGATTACGATACACTTTCCAAATGGTATTTATAAAGGTGAAGTATAGTTAGAATATGCCTGAGAAAGATTCTTAAACAGTTTTGGTAGGCAATTTTAATATAGATTTCAATTTTGAAGAAGAGTTTGTGAGCAAGAAAGACAAACACGGCACACTCATGAATTATGATGCACATTCCAAACAGTATTTAAAATGCTGAAGTATAGTTGGAATATGCTTGTAAAACAGTTTTAGTAGGTGATTTAATGATAGATTTAGAATCCAAAGATGTGTTTTATGGAGCAAGGAAAAAAAATACAGCACAATGAATAATGATACACTTTTCAACTTAATGAAATAAGGAAGAAAACTAGGGAAGAAGCATAGACTATGATATGCTTTTAATACATAGCACTCAAGTGCGTATTTAAAATCTGTGTTTCAGATTTTAAATACGCACTGTGTTCTTAAGTGTTTCAGATTTTAACTTTAAAAAAAAATAATACAGCCAACTAGGAAAAATTCAAGCTTGTAATAGTCCTGTATTTACTTTGAACAAATAACTACATCTTACATTTTAGCAGTTTGTTGCTACGGCCAGGCTAGTAAGGCTAAATAGTAATTAAAAGGAACATTCAGATAAAAAATACGATTTTCGCCAGTTCTACAGGAACATTTTGACTGACAGTGACTTGACTTTGATTCACGGGGATTATGTAACTCACACGACATCACAAAAATTTGTCAACCCAGATGTCTTCTGACTTAAAACTCGGGGCGCAAAAAAGGAAAGTTGTTAAGAGCTGTAAAAAAGAATTCGTTTACATTATGGTCTATGGATAGAAATTCTTGAAAGTGCGCTATTGCATCGGCAGAAAACCGTCCGAAACTGTAGACCGTTAGATCGACAGCCGCGCAGTATGTCCGAACGCGGTACCTTCACACTTTGGCTATCGACCTTACTCATTGTCTTAACACTAGTGTCTAAACGGCGCAGTCGATTGAGCTCAAATTGAGCTTGTATGTTATAGGTCACGGTCGCATGACCTGCGTAGATTTTGGTGTGTGTAGTGCTAATAATTTGTTCACAGGATTGCAAAAGTAATTCTTATGCATTTTGGCCTACGAATGCAAATCAATTAAAACGTACTAGTGTTTAAATGGTACATTCGAATAAGTTTAAAAAGGGTATGTATATTATAGATCGCCGTCACACAACCTGTATATCCGCCACTGGGTATAATAAGCATCTTTATAACATAGTGAACTTTCTTGTATTACTTCAGTTTTAAAGTATTTCAAAGACTGAGATAACCATTCCCCTCTTCTTTGAAATGCAAGAAATTCCCTTAAAAGTGCTCCTATGAGAACCCATGAATGACGACACGATCCATAGATTGAATACTATTGATTTAAACGAAAGTTAATGCGAGTCATGGAACTGACTTCACGCTAGATATACACTTACAGAATTTAGAGTTATTTTTAGGTTAAAAATGCAAAATAAAATACCAGGGACCAAATAGCTGCCTGGTTTGTCGTTGCATTAGTGAGGTTCTTCGTATATGTATTATATTTCTAAAGATAGGTTTATATTTTTTAATTCTGACAAAAAAGATTGTACGGAAATCTATTTGGTCGGTCTATAAAAAGTCCTTTTCGTTTGCACATCACACCGTTGTAAAATCACAAAATAAAAATATCATTATGTTCAAAATAATTATACAAAATAAACGTCTCCTTTTAAAATAAAAAATACGGTGAAGGGGATGGCATACCGCCTCAAATACAGCACTTCTATTCTGATTGAAAAGCAATTCGTATCGTAAATTTATGGACGAGAAATTTTCGTGAGAAATATCGTGTGAGACAATTCTCTGTCTCGTCTAGCGTCTCGCCTTGCTAAATATTTCCTTTCTCGTCTCGCGTCTTGCCTCGAAAAATTTTCTCTGTTTCGTCTCGCGTTCTAGTCTCGCATGCTAAACAGGAACGCGACAGGATGCGATGTATCTCGTGTCCATCCCTAGTTGCAACTCTGCCGGATTAAAAGTGGCTAGAATCACAGCAAAAAATGGATAGAAATGGCTAAAAATTATTTCGAGCTGAGAGAAAAATAAATTACTAATAAACTAATTGCAATAACAAAACAAAATTTTGATTTTGCCTCGTTTTGAACGTGTCCTTAAAGGAATAAATTGTAACATCAAGTCAAGGTGCGCTATTGTGTTCTCGACATCCAGACAGTAGTCTACGAAGTTTTGTTTCGCTGTCGCAGAATGTCTACGCTTTTAAAAATACGTAAGCCATCGTTTATACCATCATGTTTGCGCATGCGCATTATATAATAAATTTAAATAACATTTAATGATGCAAATGGAGAATTACAGACACGAACAAGCGGAATGGACCTATGACTAACGACGTTTAAAATGGCTAGAAATGGCAGAAATAGCTTCAAACAGGAAGAATACGGCTTAATTCCTTAAGTTCTGATAATCTGATTGTCTGAGGTGGGTGATTGGATGGGATATTTCGGTGAAAGGTCTCGACATACAAAGTCAAATGTAAGTCATGAAATCGAAGAACCTTTCTGCGCTGTTATCTTTTGTCGCAAACATAGCCAGAAGTTTATTTGGAGAAGTTGTGAAAAGCAGCGGTGCACCCTGGCGCCGAATTGTAAAAAATTTTGAGGGAGCTCTAATGATTCGTTGGGACGTGGGGGGGGGGGGCGTTAAAAAATACTACTCAATAGTTTAATAGTTTCCATAGAATCAGGAATTTTGTAATTACGTTCCAAAATGTGCATTTTTCATTATAATCATTATATTAAAAAATTCTTTTTACATTTCAGAAAATCTGCATAATTGTTTCCAGTATCCTATCTTAATTTCAAATTAAATAAGTTTAAAAGGAGCTCATAAAAATGTATATAATTTAATAGACATGAAAGAAATAATGTTTTTTTCGCTTTATTTTTAGATTACGTTGATTATCAACTCGGGGGATCTAGTCCGAGGGGAGTGCTCTCCGTGGGTGTTTTTCTAAGGGGTCCTAAACTGTATTTACTCGAAGTTTCGGAGAAAATCCGGGAATCTCTGAAAGGCTAGGTAGGCGGATGCGACCTGAATTTAAACCAGGCACCTTCCGTTTACTAGTTGAGAGCGCTATGTGCTCGGCCACTGGTGGGGCACATCAATTTTTTTAACTTGATTTCAAAAAAAGGAAGAGGTTCTATGTTAAATGCGTATGATTTTTTTAAATAACTTTCACTTTCTTTGGTATAGTTTTAGATCATATATTTAAAAAAAAAAGGATCAATTATCTTTTATTTCGCATTAGAAAATTTCACGATTTCAAAACTATAAAGTGACGAATCCGAGTATCCGCAGATAATCTTCAAGATGTTTCTTTATCCACTCATCTTGCTTAGCCCTAAAAACTAATACAATTTTCTAACGGTCCCGCCACATTTCTGACAATTCAACTCTGTTTAGGCAGAAAGATTCGAAAATCGAGATTCGAAATAAACTTTAAATTTGCGTTTTCAGCTTATATTTATCAAAAATTTATTATGGTTAATTTTTTAAGCTTAAAAAGAGTCTTTTTTATACAAGCCCTGTATTTGGTTAATTGTTGAAAACTTTTTTTCTATGGATAATAATACTTTCATCACGAAAAAGAGTTCGCTTAAATATTACGAATGATTTATCGAAGAATTGGTTATTACAAGTGTTTCAGGCTAAGGAAGGATTGTGAGAAAAAGGGAGAAAACGTGAGGAAAATGCAACCCCCTACACATTTTTAGTGGCTTTTTCCAACGATGTATCTAATCAGGGATTTATAAATACAGGGTGTGTCACAATTCTCTCCCGGGTTTGGAAGGCTTATAAAAAATAATATATTACCGATACGGCAAGTTATCTTTACTGAAGAAAAGAACACTACAAGTTTTGTTTCACAAATCACGAGCTTCCTGTATCTCTAAATATATACATATAGAGTGTGTCACAATCCCCCCCCCCCCTCCGGGTTTGGAAGGCTTATAAAATATATTACCAATACAGCATCAAAGTTGACTTTACGGGGAAAAGAAACATTACAAGTTTTGTTTTTCACAAATAACCAGCTTCCTCGTCGTTGAATTGGTCGAGGCTCTATCGACGACAATCGCCTTCATCCGTGGTCACCACGCTCTCCAGACCATAAGTATGCGATTTTTTTATGGAGTTATATAAAAGATCATGTGTTGGTGCCCCCTGTGCCTCATTTACGCCAAAGGATCACAACCGCATTCGCTACCATTGATCGCGACAAGTTAAAGCGAGTATGGGAGGGAAGAATTTGACTTTAGACTTGATAGCTGCCACATCACGAAAGGTTCACATATTGAACATTTATGAAAAAAAAGCTTGTAACATTCTTTATTCAATAAAGTCAACTTCGTTGCTGTATTGGTAATATATTTTTTAATAAGCTTTCCAAACTCGGGAGGGAATTGTGACACACTCTGAATATATGTCTGTTCTTCTGTCTATCCTCTGTAAAGTATTAAGATGAATTCTAATATTCTGCGGTTTCTTTAAAAAAACGAAAGTAAAATTAAAATTACAAAATATTTAATTTCATTTAAAAAATAATTCCTTGTGTGGGGGTCTCTTCGCCCTCCTGCCCCCACACTACGGGGTAACTTTCAAGTGTGTGTTCGGGGGTTTCGGAGGCTTACTGTATACCACTGCTAGGGGCGTAACCCTTGTGAGGAACACTTTCCAAACATTGTGTTGAGGGGGCGCAAAATTCAAACCCTGCCAGAAGCAATCATGGCACCTCAGCTACAATGCTGTTGCTCTTTCTTCTCAACCGAAAGCTGTCGGCAACCTCAAGTTTGCGTTTTTCTTGACCCCTCCAGGAACAAAACAACCCTCTGCAAGAAAGTCGCCCCCTCAGTCTCAAGGTCATCTTTTTATGGCTATTTTATCTGCTAATCATCTGTAATCAAAGTAATCAAAGTAAAGAAATATTTCTTGCTACTTCTGACTAATTCATTTGAGACGATTACTTCTCACAAAATCCTTTGAGGAGTTCTTTGTGAAAAAGCTCCGTATCCACAGGCTTTTGTTTTATCGAAAAATAGTAGCATCACACTCTTAGAGTTTCAACCAATATAGAAAAAAAAGATATTTGACAGTAGAAAGATTGGAACGAAATTTTTGAGGGGGCTGAAGCCCCGCAAGCCCCATGGAGTCGACGACTATGGCCGTACATATATAAACTTAAATTCGGCTTGATGGAAAAATATTAAAACTCGTGCTAAAATTACCCGGGGAATGATATATCCCGATATCCTCAACCCCGGCTTCATGTGTTCTTACATCGTCGGTCTTCTGTCAAATCTTATAAATAAAAATGAAATTCTGTTTGTTTGTTTGTTTGTTTGTGGATTTGATTCGTATACAAATCCACAAAAATGGACCTATCGGCCTGAAATTTAGCACAGATATGAAAAATAATATAGAATAAATCGTAGTCCACTTTAAATCTTTGAAAGTCCACCCGTTCCCGGAATTTAAGAGATTTTTTATGCTCTTTACGCAAAAATCTTTCCGTAATTGTAACCCCTGTAGTGAAAAAAGTGTGAAATAAGGATCGTGGTTGCCATGTGAGGCGATTTTGCCGAATAAAATGTTTTAAATTCTCAAAGTTAAAATAAAAGAATAATAATGATTTTTTTTTTGTTAGTTTATATTCGTAAGGTTATTTTTTTTAAATTATAATATCGTGTGCATGGGAAATCAGAGCAGGAATGTAATGCTTTACACGCAAAACAATAAAAATTGAAGATTTCCGAGGCTAATGTGTAAATTTTTTTAGTTTGACGAAAAAATAAAATGGCTGAAATATGGATTTTGAGTAAGTGAGTTCTAGCGGTTAGCACAGTTTTCGGCTTTGCGCAATTTATTGAGAGCTTAAGGAAATAGATTTTTGAAAATAAGTGCAAAGGTTTTATTAGAATACAGCGTTAAATTTTAATGATCCGTGAAGAAATAATGCAGTTATTAAGGGATTTCAAGCGATCTAACTTCAGAATTCTCGCCAATTGAGTACATTGATTTAAGTTGGGGGAATTCCGCCAAATTTCAGAAAATTGAAATCTTCTCATTTAGTACATCGGAGTAACGATGAATAAAACACATTATAGTTGATAATTTTAAAAAAAAATCGGCTATATTAAGGAATTCCAATTTTCAAATAAATGCGTGCTACTCTTTGGCGGTCGAACCATTTCCCATATTGATTGCTGCTAAGTCAATGCTTCGAATGATTCCCTGAAAAAAACTCTTTCAAAATGGCGTATGTTGGCACTTTGGCGAGGCTTAGATTTGAAACTGGATCTTATTTGAGACTGGTATATATAATAACACTGGTTATAGATAAAAATGAATGTTGGTATGTGTTTATGAGGTTGAAAAACTCCAGCACCGTTGAGCACCGTTGCACGATGAAATTTGGTTCACCTAAGTCTTTTATGATGGAGAAGGTTTTTATGCTATCCGATTTCCTCTAACTTGCCACCAGGTGGTGCAGCAGAACGTCGAATTCTATTCCGTTTAGCCGTTTAATATGCGAATATCGTCCAACCGATTTCGATGAAATTTGGTACACGCGAATATTAGAACACGGAGAATATTTTTCAC
Source organism: Cheiracanthium punctorium (assembly GCA_038373885.1). Classification (NCBI taxonomy): domain Eukaryota; kingdom Metazoa; phylum Arthropoda; class Arachnida; order Araneae; family Cheiracanthiidae; genus Cheiracanthium; species Cheiracanthium punctorium. The sequence goes on along the minus strand of JAWZYV010011709.1, from coordinate 266,284 downwards.
TATCCATTTTGCTGTAACTTGCCGCTAAATGGCGCTGCAAAGCATCAACTTCTATACCGTTCGACCGATCGGCATAAAATTTTTTATACTTACACATTTGAGCACGAAGAATATATTCTAACTGCTTTCCTTTTGATGTTACTCACCACTAGATGACACTGCAATGCATTATCATTTTAACTCGCCACTAGATGACGCTGCAGCAGGCCAAATTCTTGACCATTCAAACGGTCGCTGTGAAAATCAGTATACATAGCTATTTGAACAATGAGAATATTTTGGCGTCATCCATTTTGCTATAACTCGCCACTTGACGGCGCTGTAGCAAATCATTACTTTAATTAACTACTAGATGGCTCTGCAGTGTATCACTTCTTGACTGTGCAAATGATCGTTATGAAAATTGGTATACATAGATAGTTGAACACGGTCGCTATGAAAATCAGTATACATAGCTATTTGAACAATGAGAATATTTTGGCGTTATCCCTTTTGCTATAACTCGCCACTTGACGGCGCTGTAGCAAATCATTACTTTATTGAACCACTAGATGGCCCTGCAGTGTATCACTTCTTGACTGTGCAAATAATCGCTATGAAAATAGGTATACATAGATATTTGAACAAGGGGAAGAGTTTGGCGCTATCCATTTTCCTATAACTTGCCACTAGATGTCGCGTCAACACATGAACTTCAGGACTGTCCAGCCGATAGTCCCGTTCCGTTTTGCTAAAACTCGCCACTAGATTGCGCTGCGCCGCATGGCCTTCTGCACCGTACAAACGATTGCCTTGCAATTCGGTATGCATGATTATTGGACACAATATAACGCGATATCCACTTTGCTATATCTGTTTATTACAATGAATAGTAATCACCACAAATCGTAATATCAAAAAGTCCATTCATTCCCGTGCGAAGAACGGGTACTTCAGCTAGTGAATTTATATATTTAAAAGGGGACAATGTGATCATGCTTTCCTCATGCTCATGACTAAAAACTCATCGTGGTCATGATGCACGAACTGCTTGTTGTACAAAATTTCTTCGGAAGACAATAAATCAAATAGTACAAATTGACATAGTTTCTATAAAACTAGGCGCAGAATTTGAATACGGCAGCTTTACGATTTCACATTAGTTCTGTCTCGGTATGTTGGAACATTCAATAATTAAGAAGAGGAGGAGTGGAGATTACAGTACTTACATTTTTTGTACTGATATTTTTTTAAACATTACTTACGTTTTTTCTCTATTACGTACCATCATAAAAGTACGCTTATTCACTATCTCATAAACCTCTTATACCTCATTAACGGTAAATAGAACTGACCATGGTCTCTTTATGATTTTGTGATTTCTGTTTAGTTCAACCATGGGGGCCGGGAGGGGGGTGAAAGGGGGCGCACTTGCACCACCCTGGAGTTTGAAAAAAGTATAATTAACCTGAAAATATAAGTAATTTGTTTTACACTTAATACAGATAAAAAAATAGCCTAAATGTGTGTGTGATATTTTCAATTCTACGTGTAACTGTCGCATTAAATTAGCTGTTTAGACCTGTGTTTATGGCTTAATATTTTCTACCATTGTACATGAATTTGAAACTTTTGAGAAGTCATCCACATTTTTATTTTGGATAATGTTGGCGCACGCACATGAGCCCTCATAATGTATTGACCAACGCTTACGGTCGTAGTAGTGTTGAATGCGTCACGGCATGTGTCCGCAATCAGGAAAAACTATTTTGAAATAGTCTCGATAATATTCGAGGTAGACGGGACTGGGCTTGTCTTGAATTATCGAAATCATCAAATTAATAAAAAAATAAATGGAAATAAATCAATTTTTGTGATTTGAGTACATATTTAAATGAAAAATGTAGTTACATGTAATCATATTACTGATTAGATCAGGTTAATTATATCAGAATACAATAATCAACTGTTTTGTATTGACACGTTGACTAGTTTCCGAACAGCAGTATCGCACCATTGCCAAAGCAGCGTGTCAATACTGCACAGAAATGTCTATGAGAACATCTACAGAAAAAATACACCCACTTTCTTTGGAAGAGGGATTTCTGATAGGGCTTCCGGGTGCACCAAGTATTTGAATTTTCGTCCTGCAATTAAAAAAATTGCCTGTTTCATATGTGTTGGTCATTATTTGGGAGCTAAACTGATTTTTTCACTAACTGAGATGTATAGAAAACTAGAACAATCGAGACTCGAACTATCCAGACTCTATTGTGAATATGATTAAATACAATTATTTTAGGACTTAACGCTTAAAGTTTAACATTTCTTTTTAACATTATAGAGTTAATTTTTCAGAGATTTAAACTCAAAAACTGTTAGATGAAAATTTGTATTTTGAGATGGTGGTTTTTCAAATATTAAGTGAAGGCATCACTGCGTCATTTTCGAAACTTGGGCTCAGTTTTAATACGGGGATGTCCTTCCCAACTGCACTTAAGGAAAACCTGCACATGGGCTATCTGTCATGGAAGGAGCAGGTTACCTTGGGCAGAGGACTTTTTAAAGGGTTCTAACGCGTTTTCACGTAACATGTAGAGAAAACTGGCCAAGACTAAAAACCGTTAGATTGACACCCGCGCGGCAGATCAGAACTATTGACCTTCACATTTTAGCCATCTACCATTTTCAGTACTGGACATGGCGGGGACCCACCCCTAAGCCAAAAATTGCTATATACATCAATGCTAGACAAAATACATTTTTTCGCTTCAGTTTTTCTGGGAAAAGTAGTCTATTTAAATATTAAACAATGTTATCAAAATTGCATATAATTTAAATAATTAATTATTAGTATACTTAAATTGAGGTATTACTAATTAGGCCAAATTAATAGTTTAAGATTTTGTACTTTTCAGCTGCGACAAAATATCTATGACGATGTTCATTTCACATATTAATGCTACATTTTCCAGTCAAGACTCTTTTTCCTTCAAACGCCAAATAGTCTAATTTTTTATATGCATGTATACAGGGTGTCCCTGAAGGTAGCTAAAATACATACAAAGAAGCATTTTTCTGCGTTGCAACGTTTGGTTGGAAATGAAAAATTTAGATAGTTTCAGCACGATAGGGATCCAGCCTATTTCGCAAATAATGTGCGTAATTACCTCATTGTCATCTTTGACCTCCGATGGATTGGACAAACGGAACTATACTCTTGGCCAGTAGGTTCATTAGATTAATCAAGTATCGAGTTTTGCTTTTGGGGACATCTCAAGGCACTCGTTTACAAGACTCCAGTTGACTCAGATGAGGGCCTCGTTACAAAACTTTAGTAACCGCTGCAACCGTTCGTGGAACACCTGGCATCTTCGAAAGGGTACGCCAATCACTTGCTAGACGCTACCAGCAAATTTGAGCATTTACAATAGAGCTTTTTCATTTCTTTTGCTTTTGCTATATTTCCACCTACACTTTTTATTTCTAACCTCACACTGCTAATCTGCTATACAAAAAATGCTTCTTTATATGCATTTTATTTATTCTTAAAGTTTGGCCTATGAATTCAGTAACACCATGTATATGTGTATATCTTGGGTGCACCCTCCTGGAAATGATCCTGCCGGCACCCTTGAATTCAATCGTCCTTCAGTGAGTATGGACGAACTCCAAAATCTGTACTATTCCCGGAGTTCACCGAAAAAAATCTGATGTGGACACCACATGATTTCCTAGAACGTCTATAAAATCAAAAATATTTTCGGCGCACTTCATCTAAACGTATTTTGTTTGGAAAAGATAAAATACTGCAATAATACTATGGTTTAGCGAATTCTAGCCAAACATTTGAGATATCGCCAAGCTGGGCTGTATTTGAAAGATTTGCTTTTGGCACTTAATTGGGATATATTTTTCCAAAAGCCAACAAACTTGAGATAGTTCGCGAGATTTTGGGCAATAGCAGAAATAGCAATTCATCACAGACTTTCAATTAACTCAATATATCCATACACTTTAATGTATTTAAACCCATTTGGCTGACCCTGTAAGTAAATTACCCAGTCGATTGCAATCAAAAAAGAGATGCCCAGTTAGATGTTACAATAGTTCTAAATACAAAATTTCAACATTCTACGGTTAAAAGTTTTAGAGTTATGCGAAATACGAAATTAATTTTGGCCCCGGATTTGGCGATATTTCGGCAAAACTCACCGAGGTCGATGAAAAATAGTAGGATTTTGGGCATTGATCAAACAATGACTGACTACAGTACGTAATATATTGACGATTTCCATAGACATTAATGTATTGAAATTCTTTTCGGTGGTCCTGTAAATAAACTCTCAAGTAGATTGGAACCGAAAATCGAAATGCACAACTAGATGTAACAACAATCTTGGATGAGATCCAAGAAAATGACATCTCTATAATTTGTTGATGATATGAAATTTCAGCAATCTACGACCAATAATTTTTGAGATATGAGGATTAAATACATACAAATGTACACCAAAATTCGCCAATCTTGGCGACTTTTGGCGTAATTTTTGAGGGAGGCACGTGACCGTCGTTGCACCATAATCTAACTGCATGCTAGGATGGTATTGTGCTTGAAAAGGCTGAATGTCTCTAAACCTGCCATTTGACCTTAATGTGTTGGAATTTTTTGAGTGTTCCTGTAGAAGAACTATAAATAGAGACACTATTTTCGGTGGAGAGATTCATTTTGTGATCCTTAACAACATATATCACTTTTATTCGTTTGAAATAGCCTAATACTTTTTAAATACGCTATAATGAATTTCTGCCCATAGACCGTAATGTATGAAAAATCTTTTGGGTGGCAGTAAAGATTGGATAAGTTTATAAACGTACCCGATGTTTTAATAGATGAGCGAGCTGTTGAAAGAACATGTCCTGGAATTTGAAATAAGGCCGTGCGGGGATTCTAAAGATTGAATTATTATTTATATAAAAGGACCTGATGGTTGTTGGTTGCCTTGTAAATGGCTGGCATCTAAAAATATATGTGTGTTTTATAAATCCAATCTTATCTCAAGATATTTATAGTATTTTGTATGATGTTTTAATAAAATTTGAAGATTAGCGAGAAGTTTAGCGTGGGAAAACTTTACTTTGGCCCTGTAAATAAACTATCCAGTCGACTGGAGCCAAAACGGGAGGTGCACAACTAGATGTTACAGCAATCCTAAATATAAAATTTTAACACTCTACAACCAATAGTTTTGAGATATGTGAGTTGCATATGTACAAACGTATGTATAGACGGGAAAAACTCGTCGAAATGGACTCGTGATCGGTCGTCGATCGTAAAACGGAGACCTACAATATGCATACTGAATTTGAACTTATACGAATGCACCATTTAGACACTAGTACGCCTTAAATTATTTGTGTCTATAGACCATAATAATGTATAAGAATCCTGTTTTGCAACCCTGTTAACAAACTATAAGCTGTGCACACACCAAAATATTTGCCGGTCATGTGCCTGAGATCTACAATATACATATACTTAATTTTCGCTTAATCAAATACACCGTTTAGAACTAACGTTAAAACAATGAGTATGGTAGACAGCCAAAGTGTACTGGTCCCGCGTTGGGGCATACTGCGTGGCTGTCGATCAAAGGATGTAGAGATTCAGGCGGTTTTATGTGCATGCAGATACAAAGTAAATACGTGTTAGAACCCCTTAAAAAGGTCCCCTCCTCAAGGCCCGCCCAAGTCTCCCTCTCCCGTGGGTAGATGCCCTTCGTGTAGGCTTGCCATAACACAAAATACTGAAATACTCAATAGACGCTAGCGCACTTTCAGGAACTCCCGCCCAATGTATTAAATTCTTTTTGCAGCCTTGTAAAAAACTACACATCTTGTACACGCGAAAATCAATATGGGTGGTCTATAATATATATACAAAATTTCAGCTCAATCAAATGCACTATTTAAGAGCTATCGTGTTTGCTTACGTACACAAATCCATCACCGCAAAAACAAAATAAATGAATTAATGCCCGAAAACGTGTAAATACATGAAAATCTTAAAAGTCGAATATTTTCATGATTACAATACTTTCCATATATGTTCGGAAAGTAAAAATGCGATAGACTTAAAGATGAGGATCATTGACACATGAGAGAAATGACAAAATAGTATTCCGAAAATCAGTCATCACATTTGCGTAATAGCAATATATTTTTTTTATCGTAGCAGTTTCATAGTTTTGCACCATTTTATTTTTTATTGGACCTTTAATTATAACCCTTTTGAGCAGTATGGCTAACGTAATGTATGGGTACATACACGCGCCACTGTAGCATACGCAGACTTCCTTCAAGGGGAGGGGGAGGGAAGACATAATTTGCATGCACATTAAGAAAGTACTATCTCCGCACTCAACATCATTTCCCCCCCTTTCTTCAAAAAAGAAATGGTATGCAAAAAAAAAAAACAAGAAAAAACATAAAAGTAATGGATGATTGGTACATAATTGGAGTTCATGAGATCAATGATGTTACATATGATGTTACATAACACGTAAAACTGTATGTCTTTTCAAATATATTAACATTCCTGATAGCACTAGATCAGTGATTCCGGATTTCTTTCCACTATCTTGCGACAGTGCAGAGAGTAGTTACTTTGGAAGGAGCTATGCATTAGAGTTGTGTATAAATAAACGTAATTTTCGCAAGGCATAAAAATCTAAATGCTTATGAGGTCGCATCGTGCCAAATGAATAAAACATTGAGTATGGTGGATTGCTAAAGTATTAAAATCCAGACTTCCAGGCAACTGCGTCTATCTAACGGTCTGAAGTTTTGGGCGATTTTTGCCAGATGTTACGCGAATATGCTTCGAATTTCTGAAAAAGACCTCGCCCAAGGCAACGCCCCCCGCTAAGCAGATACCCGTCTTTTAGATTTGCCTCAGCAAAATACTCACATACGATATACACATACTCACATACCTGCATCGAATGCTAACACTGACTGATCTAAAAATTTCGGTGTTAGGAGGATACGTACCCCTAGATAAGCCCTTAACTCACACTTCCTTTAAAAAAAATTTTTTTAAATAGACCTACAATTTAACCTTTCCAGGGGCGGTGTCAACATCGGTATGTCACTTTTTTACATTTCTTTAAAGTAAAGAAAGAACAACTACTAATTATTTTAACTTTTAAAATTATTAGGTCGGTGCATAATTATCAGGCGTTTTTCCCTTTCCCCATCGGCCGGAACAGTCCCAGCTTTCGCTCCCTTCCAGTCTGCCAAAAGTGCCTGGTCGTCAAAATCCGATGGTCGACCTCGTCCTGGCTTATCTTCCAAGCTAATGTCACCAGACTTGAAACGGGCAAACCACCCTGCATCGAATTCTGTTGTATTGTATTGTGGCGAAGCTACGCAAGGGCTATCTGCCAAAGAGAGGAGGTGCCTTGGTCGAAGGACATTTTAAAGGGTTCTAACGCGTATTCACGCTGTAACTGGATAAAAGCGACCAAAACTCAACACTGTTAGATTGACAGCCGCAGAATAGGACAAAACGCTGGACATTCACACTTTAAACATTTTTTTTTAATATTGTAAAAAAGTGACATGCTGAAACTGACTGTGTCCACAAAAGGTTATCTTCTTATTAAAAAATAAAAGGTAATACAATCACAGTACGAAAAATTATCTTTGACCCCCAATACTTCAATAAAATAATCTAGCTGAAGTAGCAGCTTTAAAAAAAATGAAAAAAATCCTCTTCAATATACATTGTCAGCGATCCAGAGTGGGGGGAGGGACACAGGAACACGTACCACCTGAAAATTACAGTGTAGAATATTGACTTCGTTTTTAAATTCAAGTGAATTTATTTACCAGAAATATGAGACAAATGTTTTGTGCCACTTCCAGAATTTTTTCTGAATCCGCCACTGTTAGTATCTACCCTGTTCATTTTAAATTAAATTCAAAATGTGCAAGTTAAAGGCTCATTTGGGAGCGCCCCTTATTGTTGGGGGCCCAGGCAATTGCCCCGAATGCCATGCTGAAAATCAGTCCTTGCATGTATCCTGTGTTTTATGTACGGAACACGAGTCCGGGTGGTGAACCCACTCAATACTTTTACCTTTCATTCACCCTCCTCTCAGTCCGAAAAGCCGATGATTCGGATCAAAATTTTTAGGTTACTCGAACGGTTAGATCTTATACCGTATTTAAATATATTGGACCAATTTGTTATATTTTGTAACGGATTGTGTCAATATGAATGGCATTTCGTTATTGCGTTATAACGGTATGAAGATGTCGTTCTGTTCCTTTAACGTTATGGTCTCATACCGTATTTAAATTGTTATTGAACGAAAGGTTATATTCTAACTAATTGATACTGTATCGTTATCAAATAGTTATGTGAGTTTAACGTTATAAACTAAACGGTTAACATGATTAACCGAATGCATTCTGTTACTGTTCTTAGAGTTATTATGTATAGCACAGAAAAGAATAACGTTATATTAAGTGTACGTTGAATATCGTTATTAAAAATAACGTTATTCCCCGAGCACTCTTGGGTCAAGTAACCGAATACTGATTTCTCAAATCATTAACGTTATAGATTATAACGTTATTTCGTGAAGAACGATTTGAAAGTTACGGTATGAATAACGTTATTCGGCTTGTGAATAACGTTATGATTTGTAACGAATAACGAATTGGTTATAACGCACATTACGTTAAGTTACGGATCCCTGGTTTTAAACTCGTGACACCAAAATGACGCACTTTTCACATGCAAAAACCCAGTTATTTTAAAGTAATTTTATTTATTTTTTTCAACGGGCAATTTTAATCATTGTTACTGTATCCAGGACAACCAAATCGCAAGATATAAAACCGAAATTTGTAAGCAGCTGCTGTTGAAATGATAATCCTTCTTTAATTGAAAATTCGTAAAAATTCTGCTAATTTATATTTTTCCTCCGTTCTTCTATTAAAAGTGGGGGAATTGTGTGCTCCGTCTTTTGCCGAAATATAAAAAAGTTATGACGGATAGAATTCAAGATGCAGCAGTTTTTAAAATATTTTACGAAAGTCAGCGTCAAATTTAATTTTATTTGAAAAATTCCCAAAAATCTGCAAATTATGTTACACAGTCCGAACAAACAGTTTTTAAAAGAAAATTTTCTCCTCTATACGATGATGTAACTATCGTTTTCTTGCGAGCGCAATTACCGGAGTTATTATGTATTACGCAAGAAAATCGCTAAAAATCGGACAAAACATAAAATAAAACATTTTCTAATTCGAATTTCAAAAACATCGCTTCGAGCTGTGTCGAGACCCGTCTTGGAGAATTTCCGTACAAAATTTGGTAGGTATACGATCACCCGTTTTGGAGCTATGCGAGACGCAGACAGACAAACTAACGGACAGTTTACACATTGCTTTATTTATGTAGAAGATTATGTTTGGGCCGTTTAGTTCTGATTGTAGGGATAAAAATCAGCTTCTTACTATCAATATTAAATGAGATTAATTAAAGTGCGAAAAAATATATTTGCATAAGAGAAGGAAAATTTTGGATGCTCGTAACACTTTAATTTTCAGTTCAAATGTACGGAGACTTTGTATCCGGGGTTTAAACGATCTAAACTTTTGAATTAGGAAGTGAAATCTGGGTGTTGCTATTGGAAGAAGTAAATTTGATGCGTATTTAAACATGAAGATAACCCCTTATGAGAATTTTATTTATAGCAAATTAAAACCCTTGAGAGATGAAGAGTCCAAGGGGTTGTCTTTACGCAACTCCTAATAATCATTTCGAAAAGGATGCGAAACTGTTGGTGAAATTTCCTACTATGCTTTACTAAAATTGAATGATTTTTCGTAAAAATATTTCAACTAAAAGGCATAATTGTAAAGAGTATTTCTTTTAGAAAGAAGCAATTTTCAGAGAATCAACTGTTCTGTTATAAAACTGTTTTGTTATAAAATAAACGTCGACCAACACTTTAACACCTTTCTTAAAGTGATTACTAGCCGGTGCGTGAAAAGGACGTTTTTGACCTAAATTCCATATGTAATTCTCGATCCTTCTAATGTTTCCTACCTCCCCTTAAAGATTGTCGGTCTTGTCAGAACATTCCGTAGAGCAACATTTGAGGCATAACAAGTAATTCTTAATGGTTTTCATCGATGCGATTTTCCTTTGTATGAACTGTTTTATGTACTCTATAATTGTCAAAAACTTCCATGCAGTGCGATCCTTAACTTATGTGCGTGGCAAGCAAGTTAAAGCAAATTTTGTTTTCAAAAATTTATGAGTTGCTTTAAAATCTTTTCTCTTCAAAATAAAAATTTTTATAGAAACAATTTATCAAGCTAAAGACCCTTTTTTCCATACTTCAAACAACGTTTCTGAAATTTAGTATTTTTAAATGTAATATTAATACTAATTCCCCTTACAGAAGAGGAAATGGCTTGTTAAAGTAAAATTTCTTCTTTGATAAACTTATAATTTTTTTAAATTATAATATTCTATAAGTTATAATTTTATGACCTTATTTATCTGTATATTTAGTATAAGCAAAGAACATAGATAAGAACAACACAGTAAATGATTATGTTTCACTTAAATACTGTTAGGAAATCTACCGTTAGGAAACATACCGTTATACCGTTAGGAAAAAAGTGGTTAGAATGGACAAACAAATTCAGCTTTCGAAACGACAAGTTGATACAGCTGATTTTTATCTACTTACTGTGCAAGACATAGTCACTTTTAAAAGATAAACTTATCTGATATAATTTCATTCTCAGACCTGTTTTGATAAACCATGAAATAAAAATAAAGAAAACTGTGTTGTGTTCATGATAAATAAATCAGGAATCTAGAGCATAATATACTTACAATGAGATCTGATGTATAATTTAAATGATAAGAATCATTGCATAAAACGATAATGACGTAGTAAAGATAACAAAAAATAATGTAGTTTATTAATCAGAATTTTCAAATATTTCAACAGTACAAATTTGAGACTTTTCAAAAATATCTGAAATTTTATGTTTTTAAAGTGACTGAACTGGTAAGAACTTTAGTTTACAATTCTTTAATAAACTTGGGGCAATTAAAGGAATATATACATATTACAGATGTATTTTCGATGAAAATATATGAATACAAAATAAATTTTACTTAATTTAAAAACTTTTAATAATTTTACGTTGATTTTTTGCTAATGAATCTCTGCAAACAAGCCGAAATACCTTTATGCATTTACAGCTAATTAAAAGACGCTATTTAACAACTACGTAAAGCAATTCCTCGTATTACCGATAACCTCGTGAGCTCAATATATCGAGAAAGCAGCAGACGGCTCTCTCACACTTTCTGAGTGGCTATATTACATCCCTTGCCTTTCAACAGGGCGAGAGGCTCTTTTCGGAGTGTCATTGGTGTGGGGCTGTTCAAGCCTCCCCCGATCATATTCTTAATTGTTTAAATTTTACCGTTTTTGATATTTCAAGGGATCCGATTTTATTTTTGGCCCTTCGGGACATTTTTGGTTTTATGGAGATGGTGTAGCTTTGCTACATCATCTGGGATTAGAAACAACAACAACAAAGCAATTCCTAACTGCAAATCACCAAGCTATTTAAAAAGTATAATTCTAACCATTCAAATATAATTGATATAAAATACTTTCTCGATACGCATTCAAATGCACCAGCATATTAAAATGCCACTAATTCCTCATCTGACAGCATGGGATAAATCTGGTGCACGGAAAACGTCTTACAGTCTTTACTGCAATTTCATTTTCTGCAAGTTTTTCTCAATACTAGACTTTAGTGTTCAGCACTTCAGTTTAAACTTAGATTTAATTTGTATTACAAGTCCTTGAAATTTTATGTTTACACTCGTCATTTAAGAATTTTCGAATTTTGCAAAACGGCCGGTTCTTCTTTTCCTGTTCGAGAAACAAAATCATTTAATCTCAGTGGCGCACGCAAGGGAGAGGTCTAAGGGATCTGGACCCCTTCCAAATGAGTTATCGACTTTGCTTCGCTAAATAAGGATGTATTTCTTGACATTTTAATGTGACATAAGAATTTATTAAAATTCTTATTTTTAATAGTTAAGATAAATCAATAAAAAGATAATTCAAAATCATGATGCATATTAAAGTGCTTTATAAAAAGTGGTCACCCAAAAAAAAAAAAAAAAAAAGGGGGGAAAGAAAAAAAAAAGAAAGAAAGAAAGAGAGAAAAAAGTCTACATTTTTTTGGCTGGTGGTTGTCGCAGCTTTATGGGTTGGACCCCCTTTAAAAGAAAAGCCTGTGTGCGCCACTGTTTAATCTAAATCTGTCAATTTATCTTCTCACTTTTCTAGTCTGAAAGCATACGGAATAAACAATAAAAAAGGGAAATTGTTAGTTAATATAGAGGCTATATGAAAAACGGTTTAATCAAGATAACACTCTGTAAATAATATGCATAGATGTTCGTACGGAACATCGTCGTACGGATGTTCGTTACGTATCTTGGATTTGCTAGAATTCCAAATTTTTGAAGTATTGCCTTAAATTGGTCTGATATTTTTAAAGTGGTCTTGTTTTCTTATAAAATATGTAAAGACGTTCTCTCGAGTATCTCAAATAGTAAGACGTTTTAGGACAATTTTACAAAAGTTCGAAATTTAGGAAAACTAAATCACCCACACAAACCCTGATGCACCCTCTTTAAGGACTTTTTGTGAGGCTTTTAAAGCAGTGTACGTTAACCACACACTTCATCAAGTAGATCTTTCACGAGACATAAAATATCATGATTCGACAGTTTTTGATATAACTGTACATTAAATGGCAATTCATCTTCTTTTATTGTTATGCTGCAGTATGCTTTCTCACATAATAATACATTTCTGTGCCAAATTTTGTTCCAATAAATCGAGTATTTCTTCAGTTGTGGCAGATTTTGTGTGTAACCTTAGTTTTGAAAAGGATTGTTATTCCACTGTCAATGCGTTTTACGTGATTTGTCAGTTTGTTTATTTGACTATTTGTTTAAATTGCGAATTTTAGCTGACTACATGTAAGATCCTTTATGAATTGTGTGCATAAAAAGGGGCTGCTGTGCGACAAGCCGCATCTCAAATGCTTTTACAGAAATTATGTCTGTAAAATCGTGCACTGTTCTGCCACGCTCTTGAAAGATATGCATTGGACCACGCTTGAGAACCAGCAGACGTAGGTGAAATTAATGAATATTTTTCATGCTATAAACACTTTCTCATTTGAAAAGCAACAGCATTAAATTTGGGCATATTTTCAAGAAGGTAGAAAACAAACGTGATCAACTTCATTTAAAGTGATGAGATCTACTGTAAATGATAATTCACTTAAAACGACTCTAAACAAAATTCCTGGCAGGACTTGACACAGACTTCAGTTACAATACTCAACAAACTTTTCGTCTCCACATTTTACGTAAAGCGTAAATACGTTATTTCGGTTCTGTAACAGTCGCATGTGTTAGTTTTTTCCCCGTCACGTTATTTACTGAAATACAAATTGATTTTCTTCAGTCTCTTTCTGGGGGATTGGTTTAGAGTTTTTCTAGACACAAATACAAGCTGAAATGGGTTGTCATAATATATGACGCAGTTTAGGATATATTTGCATGCATTTCTTTCTTTTCGCATTTGATGTGACACAGGTCTGTTATTTTTCTTAACACTTTATAGTACACGGTAGCTTTAAAAAAATTAGTTTCAGAGTAAGTCTGTTTGCAGCTCGAATAGTGAAATAACTTATTTTGACCAGTAAAAACTGCTACATGCTTCAGGTTAGATTATTAATACTTTCTTTGTGAAAATTTAAATGTTTGAAATAATTTTGAAATAGCAGTTTATAAAACGGATAGATATAAATTCTGCTTTACAAATACTGAGGCTATTGAGTTCTTTCCTAAAAGCAATCCGAATTCTTACACTAATACTGGAGTACTCTTTTCGGAAGTTTTTCAATGAGTCAGGTGATAAAAATGTATTTCTATAATATAAGCAAGGAAACGTCATATGCAGAAAGAACAGATAAAAGGATAAGAAATCTATTTAAATAAAATTTCACTTTTGTCTGTACATTACTTGGAATTCAAAAATTTTGAGATTTTTTTCCGTTTCAAGAACCTGGGAATCCAGTACGACTGTGAAAAAGAAGTCGTCCGTTATTCTCTCATTCTGTCGTTCTGCCCGTACGCTTTTTTTGTTCGCGCATCACGTAAAAACGACTGAAGCGAATGAAATGAAATTTGGTGACATGATAGGTGGTAACTCAGCTTAAACTATAGGCATCGAATTTTAAAAAAATATTTTCATTAGATTTTGAGATTTTGCGAAAATCGTTTCAAGCAGTGTACATTTGTGTTCGAACATCACTTTGTACGTAATAACTACAAAGGTAAATAAAAATGATATTTGGTGAAATGATAGGTAGTCACTCAACTTACACTATAGTCATCTAATTAAAAAAATCGATTAGATTTTGAGCAATTGCGAAAATCGTTTCAAACTGAGAGACACTTTGGTCACGCATTACGTTATAACGTCTAAAGCGAATGAAATGAAATTTGGTGACGTGATAAGTGGTCACTGAAGTTGAAATATAAACGTTGAATTTTTTGAAAAATTTTAGAAATTTTGATATTTTTAGAAATTTTTTTAAAAATACTTACATATTTGTTCGAAAATCACGTAATAACGACTTAAGCGAATGGTATGAAATTGCGTGTCATGATAGGTAGATGCTTAACTTAAACTATAGGCGCCAAGTTTTTAAAATATTTTGAGAGTTTGAGATTTTGCGAAAATTCTTTCAAAATGTGTACATACTTGTTCGAGCATCACGTAATAACGACTATTACGAATGATATGAAATTTGGTGACATGCTAGGTGGTTGCTCATCTTAAATTATACGCATTGAACTATAAAATATTTTGATTACATTTTGAGATTTTGCGAAAATAATTTTAAAATGTGTAAATTTTTGTTCCAGCATCACGAAATAAAGATTACAGGGAATGAAACGAAATTTGGTGACATAGTACGTTGGTCACTCAACTTACATTCTAGGTTTCCAATTTTTCAAAAATGTTGATTAGATTTTGAGATTTTGCAAAAATTATTTTGAAATGCATAAATATTCGTTCGCGCATCACATATTAACGACTAAAGAGAATGAAATGAAATTACTTAGTTACTCTCTAACCTGTTAACTTTTAAAAATGCACAAAAGTTATAACTTTGCTTTCGTTATTTTTGCCAATATGTTATTCTCATTCTTTGTTCCGACAATGCTAACGAAAGTTGTGGCTTTTTTGAAATTTGCATTAAGTACCAACCCGTAAACCACGGGTACTTCAGCTAGTATTTAAAAAAGTAAATCCATGTAAAATTTTAACGATGCCAAATTTTTAGTAATATAAAATGAAGCCTTATAAAAAAAATAACTGTTTAGTATATTATATTAATTTTAAACGCTCGAAAGACATGAAAATCGGCAAAATTATGCGTATCAGTTGGTTTTCTTTCATTTATTCAATTTCAAAAAGCATAATCCATTTGTCGATAACGCTTTAAAATGGTATCAAAAATATACTTTTATATATTCTAAAGATGCTTGCATTGCAGTTAAAAAATGGAGCATAGTGAATGCATAAACATTAGGGTGGGTTGTTTTTAACTTTTTTTAAAAAATCGAAATCGCCTGTAATGGGAAAATTTGTGTAGTGACATCAAATGTTTGTAATTTTTTTAAAATTAAAATATATTAAGACCCCCCCCCCGCCAGGACCATTAAGTTTCACCAAATATGTAAAATTGAATGGTTTTTTATTTATTTTTAATTTTTTTATGTATTTTTATGTATATGTATTAAATTTTTTAACGGCCTGTAGCGGAGATAGTCTTATATAATAAAATCCGAGAGTAAACATTGTATGTAGCTATGTGTGTATGTATGTATGTAGGTTTGTGACCACCGATCTTCTTGCGCGCGTCCCTCGAACGCATTGCGCCAAGACGGTTGGTCATAGACCTACCGAATTTTGCATACGGCTACACTAGGACAGATCCTAACACGCCTATGAGCGATTTTTTTGAAAATTCGAATTAAAAAAGGTTTTATTTTATATTTTGTTCGATTTTTAGCATTTTTTCTTGCATAATACGTAATAACGTCGGTAATTGCACTCGCAGTAAAACGATGTTTGCGTCATCGGATAGAGGAAAAAAGTTTATTTCGAAAACAGTTTGTTTTGACTATGTAGCATATTTTGCCGATTTTGGGAAATTTTTAAAATATAATTTCTCTTTTGACGACGTTTGCGTAAATTAATTTTAAAACTGTTGCATCTTTAATTCTATCTCTCATAACTTTTTTTATATTTCGGCAAAAGACGAAGCATACAATTCGCCCACTTTTAAAAGAAGAACGGAGGGAAAATATAAATTAGGAGAATTTTTACGAATTTTTATGTAAAGAAGGATTTTGAATTCAATAGCAGCTGCTTCAATATTTCGGTATGATATCTTCCGCTATGGTTGTCTTGGAAGCAGTAACAATGAATAAAATTGCCAGTTGAAAAAATAAATAAAATTACTTTAAAATGACTGAGTCTTCGCATGTGAAATCTGCGTCATTTTGATGTAACGAGTTTAAAGCCTCTTTCGAAACTCAATCAGAAGAACAGATTCACAAGCAAAACATACGCCACGCACTAAATAATTCCATATTTTATATTACGTTGCCAGAAAAAGAATTGAATGCTGCTTTTTCAACAATGAATTATCTAGCATTCTTTTCGATTGAATTTTTAAACGGGACACGTTTCTGAATCGCAGGAAATATTTTGCGGGGCTAAACAGGGCCTTATTATGGCCAACAGGGGCCCCATCTATAAAATTTGTTTTATTTTTCTTATAAAAAAGAATATTTCAGAACACCATTTGAAATTGGGGGCCATTTCGAGCCGGGGGCCCTGGGAAAAATCCCGAATTGCCCGTGCGATAATAGGGCCCTGGTGCTAAATACGCCAACCAAAATGTATGGGGCGCTGTTTGAGTGGCAACCATAAAGTGAAATGACTATCGTTTATGCTAATGCGTAAATTGTAAAAGTCAAAGAATAAAAGACTACATTCGTGGCAAATATCTAAACCGTTTCTTTAAATTAAGCATTAACGATTGAAAAACGAAAATATATCGTATTGGTATCAGTAAAAGATAGTATAAGTAATAGTAGATATGCTAGGACAATATTGATCAAAGCACAATATATCGCATTAATAAATATTTTATGAAACTAAGTGTTCTATTCATGTTTCAACATCCATCTTACATCACAGTTAACCAGGGGCGTAGCCAGAAAATTTTCATGCGGGGGGGGGTTACGACTACTGCAACTCACATATATGCATACATGTGTGCGAAAAGGGAGTGAAGAATATACATTTTGTATGGCAAAAAATTCCTCATGGGGGGGTTTTGACCCCCCTAACCCCCCCCTTGGCTACGCCCCTGCAGCTAACTAAACATTAAGTAATTCTACGTCTCGTTAATATATCCCGCTGTAGCTTCAACAGGAAAGACTGTAGCTGAAGTTTTTTTTTTTTCTTGGAGATTCTGTTTTGTCACAAGTAGTTATGATCACATTTTAGGATAATATTTTCTTCTTGCCTTGCGAAGAGCGGGTACACAACTATTTAATTATAAAATAAAACGGTTCTCCACATCATGTAGTATCTAAGGTATAAATGGTATAGCTTAAATCTAAAAAAGAGTATGATGTAGAAATGAGACATTTTGAAAGTTATTTTCGCTGCAAACCTTCACGCTTTTCTTTTTCTGATCGCGAATGACACCGACATAGTTTTTTGTTTCATAATATTAACAATGGTCTCAGGTCATTACTTATGCTAACTTTACGAATAACTAATGAGTAACTTTACGCCAAGAGTCAAATCATTTTGCTTATTTTTAGATTACAAATCACTGGAATCAATTCGAATTATACTGGAAGAAAAATTTTCGTTCCCTACCGTTCGGAGAACGGGTACGCAGTTAGTTGAATAATAAGACCCTTCGTTTGTGAAAAAAAAAAAGAAAAAACATGGTATATCATTTTTAAAGCCCCCGGCAGGCTTTTGAAATTTGTATATTTTGCTATTTTTACTTTTCGAACATGTACCATGTAAGGAAAGTATTGTAATCATGAAAAAATTAGACTTCGAGATTTTGGTGTTTTTACACGTTTTGAGGGCTTCTGAATCCATTTATGCTATTTTTACGAGATGTATGTATGTGTGTATGTGAGTGAACACGATAGCTCCTGAACGGAGCATTCGATTGAGCTCAAATTGGATATATAGGTCATAAACCACCGTCGCAAGACCGGTATTGATTTGGGTGTGTATAGGACTTATAGTTTTTCTACAGGGCTACGACAAAGATTTCTTTTACATTATGGGCTATGGGGGGAATTTCTTGAAAGTGCGCTAGCGTTTAAACGGTAGATTCGATTGAGCTCAAATGGGGTATATATGTTATAAACCACCGTCGGAAGACCGGTATTGATTTTGGTGTGTATAGGACTTATAGTTTTTCTACAGGGCTACGATAAAGATTTCTTTTACATTATGGCCTATGGGGGAATTTCTTGAAAGTGCGCTAGCGTTTAAACGGTAGATTCGATTGAGCTCAAATTGGGTATACATGTTATAAACCACCGTTGCAAGACCGCTATTGATTTTGGCGTGTATAGGACTTATAGTTCTCCTAAAGGGCTACGACAAAACTTTCTTTTATGTTATGGCATAATGGCATATGGGGAGAAATTCTTGAAAATGCGCAAGCGTTTAAACGGTGCATTCGATTGAGTTTCAATTTGGTATATATGTTTGAATTATTCATCGATTAAAATTTATTTAAGTGCTTGGTAATGATCTTAATCGTAAGTGTTTGGAAAGTCGAGTGGAGTCACTCCAGATTTTTTTAATAAAGCATCTCTTTCTGTACCTTTCACAAAAAAGAATCAAAAGATATATAGTGTTATTGTAAGAGCCAGAAAGCAAATTCCTTAGTCATGTATCACCAGAAAATATCACAGCTAATGAAGTGCTGTCTATCGTTCTAGATTATTGTTATTTACCGTGGATTTAGCTGCAATTGGATCGGATGGAACAGCCCTGAATACTGGTGTTGAAGGTTGCAAGGCCGTAACCAGGGGGGGTGGTCCTATGGGTCCGGACAACCCCCCCCCAAATTATCACATTATATATATATATATATATATATATATATATATGTGTGTGTGTGTGTGTGTGTGTGAGTATTTATATAATATGATGGTATTCTGTAAGTCAGACCCCCTCCCTCGAAATTAACCCCCTGCGAAATTATTTCCTGGGTAGTATAATGCTGGGCCCTGGAAGGTTGAGTGATACGCCTGTTTGAATTGCAAGTAAGAAGACCCTTGCAGTTACTCATATGTCCGTTGTATATGAGCAACCTTTACTTCATTTAGTACGTTATCTAGATGGAAATATTACAGGCTTTTTTACATATTGTGGTTCTATAGGGAAAATTCTGGACTCATCTGAAATAAATTGCCGACTCTGAAGTTTAGAAAAATCCTTGTTGATCTGTCTGCAGGAGATGTATATGGACTTGTTATTGATCAAAAATATTTGTATCAAACCTGTCAAGCGATATCATCTGGAAATTGTCCTGTCCAAAAACATTATCCCCCAAATCAATTGGAAAGCTATACCAGGTGGCTTAAAACGGCAAATGGAGCACTTCGTCTGTATATTGGTACAGAAAAGCCACATTTGAAATAGAAACTATGTTAGAATACATTCTAAAATTGTAATAAAAAGTTTGGGTTCTCATTAAAAAGCCTTTATGCATATCCAGTGCACAGCATCTTTGGGAAGTTACTCATTACTCAAGATATCTGAGTGAAGAACTGAAATTAGTTCTGGATCCTGTAATTCAAAGGAATGGTTTTATGGTCACACAGAAAACCTACTGATTGCCATGATAAAGCCAAAGATCATATTTGAGGAAATGAGACAACATATACCCAAAGCAGAATTTGAGGAATTGATTACAACGGGAGACTC
The DNA here is from genome assembly GCA_038373885.1 of Cheiracanthium punctorium. NCBI lineage: Eukaryota > Metazoa > Arthropoda > Arachnida > Araneae > Cheiracanthiidae > Cheiracanthium > Cheiracanthium punctorium. The sequence continues at coordinate 246,101 of JAWZYV010011709.1, read as the reverse complement.
TAGCAATAACACTACATATTCTTTCTCTTTTAGAGCAAGAGCCCGCGGCCGCCAGACCTTCGTCATAAGTATAAAAGCTGAAACTTTCTCTGCGCATATTCCCCAATAGAGGTAGGAAAAATCGGCCACTATAAAGTTTGGATGATCGTGCCTTTGGCAGGTAACAGGTGGCAAAGGTGTATAAAATTGCAGAAAATTTTCGTCATTTCATAAAGCTTAATTTTTTTATATGTTCTTCTTCGCAGTACTAGAAATCACTTTATCCCTTGCCAGACACTTTTCCATCGTGGCAAACCCCGCCAGACAATCTCAAAGTCATGGAAAACGTAATTCTATTACGAGCGAGCTGCAGCATCGTAAGAAAGTTTAGAAGTAGCAGTATAAAATGTGCTTTGCACTTTCACATAGCTTGACGTACAGCTTGACGTACTTCGTCGCGGGAGTTTACGTGCACAACAGTTTTCCATGACTTTGAGATTGTCAGGCGGGGTTTTGCCACGATGGAAAAGTGTCTGGCAAGGGATAAAGTGATTTCTAGTATTGCGAAGAAGAACATATAAAAAAATTAAGCTTTATGAAATGACCCTGTTACCTGCCAAAGCCAGGGTCATCCAAACTTTATAGTGGCCTATTGTTCCTACCTCTGTTGGGGGATATGCGCAGAGAAAGTTTCAGCTTTTATACTATGACGAAGGCCTGGCGGTCGCTGGCTCTTAGACTATTTGATTCTTCTGTGTGAGCCCCCCCCCCCTCTTTAACAACTGCTAAGATTCAGTCCTCTCTTACATCAAAATATAGTGCCTGCAGAGCTATCTTACACTTTAGTAAATTATTTTGCAAGTTCTGGAGAACTTTCTTCCTTTGACTGTCTATTTTATTAGATTTATCGATATCCATAACATAGTCTGTCTTCATTATCATTTTTTGTTACTTTTACATTACACTCTATTCCCAATCTTATAGAAATAGCAGTTTAGAGTTTACTTTTGTGCGATTCAGGACTCAGTTGGTGCATTCAGGGCAAATGGGCAAATGACATCGGGATTTTCGTTTGACCTTGACTGGTGTCGATTGGAAGCTAACTAAGGTATCAAGAGAGATCTCATTTTTTTTTAAACCCGGGCGGCCAGTATAATCAGCTGGGCGGTGCGCCCTTCTTTAAAGGCCTGGGGTGAATACTCTAATATCAATCAGTAATATTCAAAACTAAACTGAACAAAATCGTTTACAGAAAATGGTACAGAAAGAGATGCTTTGTTAAAAAATAGCAAATTATACAAATTTTAAAAGCCTGGCGGGAGCTTTAAATATAATATACCATTTTTTTTTTCACAAACGAAGGGTTTTAATATTCAACTATTTCCGTCACAGGCGGTTAAAAAATTTAATACATAAAAAAATAAACAAATAATTAAAAAACATTGAATTTTACATGTTTGGTGAAACTTCATGTGCCTGGCGGGGAGGGGGGGGGTCTTAATATATTTTAATTTAAAAAAAAAATTTTAACATACATTTGATGTCAATACACAACTTTTCCCACCACATGCGATTTCGATTTTAAAAAAAGGTGAAAAACGACCCACCCAAACATGGCTTGCTTTATTAGTGTTATTTAATGTTATCAGTGAGAATAAAAAAAAGTTTTTTTTTTAACTGTTCAAAGAAAGTTGGTTGAAATCAAGCATGATGAAGAGAAATATTTACTATATGATGTGAGGAAGTCTTAAAAAAGTATTGTGCGTTTTTTAAAGAAAATTCTTTGAATCTCAAACAAATGAATACATACAGTATTTGATTTTTTTTTTTCAAGGCAGGTGGTGGTTTGCATATTTATAGCAAACCACCACCTGCTTTTCTTCATTTATCTGGTGTTTTTAGAAATGTTTAAGTACATTTTGCATTTGTATTTCTTTTATCTGTAAGCTTCGAGAACTATTTAAATCCTCTACTTACAAGACTGTGTGTTGTGTGCGCAGGCGCGACCGTAGGGTGAAAGACTGATGCCGTACCAGGGCAATAAACGGTGCTTCGGCGAGTACCAGTGTCCCATTTGCAATAGGAAGTGGATGAGTGGAAATAGTTGGGCCAATATGGGACAAGAGTGCATAAAGTGTCATATCAATGTATATCCTCATAAGCAGGTAAGACACAAAATATTTATAGCTACTGATTTCAGTGCAGTGTGTCTGATCTCTGTCTCTCAAACAGCATATACAAATGTGTTAACCCTTTGAGGCGCACCCCTTTCCCAATGCTGGAAAAAAGGGCAGACGTTGCCATCGCTCGACTTAACTACCAGCAAGATGGCGGACGATCGAAACGTTCATCGCGTGCCACAGATCTAGAGACCCTTTTAGACGACAGCTGGCTGTGCTCGCGCACAGCCAACTGCGTCAAAAAAGGGTCTCTAGATCTGTGGCACGCGATGAACGTTTCGATCGTCCGCCATCTTGCTGGTAGTTAAGTCGAGCGATGGCAACGTCTGCCCTTTTTTCAGCATTGGGCAATCTATCCAGCTGTTCTTCGCATCCTTCCATTTTTCAGCAGATGTCAGTGCTGTTAAAAATAATCGTGACCCTTTTTTTTACGGGAAATGACGTGCTAAAAAGTAAAGGATTCTCGTGGAGCTATGTCACCCGGAACTATTTTTATAGAAATCAAATCTATTCTTCGTGACTGGCAGCAGTCAAAACGTCAGAGTTTGGTGTTCCCAGAGCGGGATCACTGCGCCTTAAAGGGTTAATATCTAAGAGTTTTCCCACAGATTTAAATTACATGTAATGTGTAACGACTATAAAAACGTGCATTTTTGCGCGATGTCTGAAACTAAAACACATGAACAATAATATACACGTATTTTCTAAAAGCAAAGATACGATACTGCACAGTCATTCAAAAAGCCTTTCATTGATAAAAAAGTCCAATCCAAATCATTTAATGGTTTATTTTTTTATGTAAGCTTACCCTTGCAGGATGTTTCAAGAAAAGAAATTGATAATTAGCGGAAGTTTTTTTCGAATTTTTTCTTTATAAGGAGAAATTATTCTATCACTCAGAGGAGTGGTTCCCAGCCTTTTTCTCAATGCGAACCCCCTTTAAAGATCACAAAGAAATTGGCGAACCCCTTGTACAATCGCTATGTACTGCTGCATTATTTTCTTTGGCCTCTTTTAACGCTTCGAGAACCCCTGGCGATTCGCAAACTACTGGTTGGGAACCAATGATATTCGAGCACGTCAACGCTATATATTTATACTCGAAATAATCCAAAGCACGTACACCTTCAGAAAACTTAGAAAGTGGTGAGAAGAGGAATACACGGTTAGTGCAGAAATGTCCAGAATGATAATAAGGTTCTTTATTATGCAGTGTAATTACATGATAACAGCACCATATGTCGTTTCATTCAACGTATATTGCACCAGAACGATTAAAAACACGATCTACACGGGGAGATTGACATCATGGGCAGTATTGTGTAGTTAATACGAAAAAAAAAAAACATGGCGACACGTATTTACCCCCAGCGGAGCGGAACGAATGGGAGCGAACGAAAACAACATGTAAAGGTCATGTGATCTGTCTCGTCATCTTCCCAAGGAAAATCTTTGGAGAGTTCGAGCAATACCGTCACCTCTGATAATAAAGTCTTCTACAGCAATTCAAAATGGTCGACTCCGAAGTCCATTACTCTGTGTTCATTTGAATGGGTTTTGACCGAGGCCCCCAAACCTTTTCTTTTAGAACAGTAAATTAACATGAAACAACCTTTACAGAAGTAGAAAAATTCTTCATAAGAACTTAATTTGATAAAAAAATATCCACTCTAATTTGAAAAAAAAAATTATCCATTTTATATATTTATTATATCAAATTCAACGTATTTTCAAGTGGATTTATTGAACTCAATAGAAACTTTCTTATGTAGCAGGGGAAAAAATCAGATTTACAATAAAATGAATTATTATATAATGGAAAAATGCTCTGAAGCGTATTAAGTTTGTGGTATAAACTACTAAAGTATTACTATTTTATAGAATATGCTTAGTCCATAAAAATCAATACGGGAAGTTGGGGTACATTGAAACAAAATTTACTATTTTTTTTTTTTTCCTGTTCAAAAATTTGCACGTACAAAAGTAAAATTATCGGGCACTTTTTACCTACTCTTCTCCCATCTAAATGATTTTTTATGAGTTTTTAAATAGCTCTTCATAGTTAAAAAATTACAAAAGGGAAATGTCAGTCAGTGTTTCATTGTACCCCAAATAGAGGGGGTACAATGTAACACTTAATAACACTTCATAAAAACTCAAATAATATGAGTAAAAATTCTGATTTCAGCATACGTGTTTTATGTACATTTATAATAATCATTAGTGAGATTTAAATATGAAGTTTAAATCGAAAAAACAAATTTAATTAAACAGTTATAGCTTAAGATGAAAACATAATACTGTTAAGAAAATCGCCAAGTGGGTGTATTTTGAGACAGTCCAATCGGCACAGTAAACAAAAATAACACTTTATTCACGGCTCGCAGCTCAAAATAATACAAGAAACTTTAAAATGCGCTAACAAAATTCATAAACAAGCAAAACAATAACACTATTCATTTCACAGAATCAACCGTGCGCTTCAAAGTCTATCACTCAACTGAACTCCCCGGAGAGAAATCCTAGCGCATTTATAGAGATGATGACGTCACCGGAATTGCCGAGAACTTTCTGGAACAATCTTATCAAATTGAAATATGGTCTCGAGACATGAATTTTCTAGAAGCCACCATTTGTCGCCAAGGCCGCCAAATCCGTCGCCAAGTCGCCAAGACGATCGCCAAGTTTGTCGCCAAGGCTACAGGGTTACTTCCACAGGTTTACCATTTACCTGATGACTTCGCTATTAACTAGTTTCACGGCGGCGCATTCAATACGAGAGCAAATTAAGTTATTATTTCGCAACACTGCTCCCCTCTTTAAAAACTGACGACCCGGCAGTCTAATTACACAACATCATGATCAGTAGCACCATAAGGAGCTAAACGATTAATGTGGATGACTTTCGGTTTTGAATTGGGCGACTTCTGGACTCTGTAGATAACATCGTTCAATTTCTTGACAACTGTATAAGGTCCTTCCCAGTTCTGTTGCAACTTAGGACTGAGACCTCTCCTTCGTTTCGGGTTATACAGCCAAACTTGATCACCCTCCTTAAATTGGTGATTCGTTGCTTTGGCGTCGTAACGAGTCTTCATTCGGTCACTCACCAAATTTATTCGCTCTCTGGCAAACGAATGAACTCTTTCTAATCGTGCTTCTAAATTACTCATGTAATCACTCCGTGAGGAGGGCGTATCACATGGTCGTCCAAAAACAATATCACTGGGTAATCGAAGAGGACGGCCGAACAACATCTCCGATGGAGAATATCACCCAAGGATACAAGGGTCAGTGATGTTAGCCACGTAGACCCTGTGCCGGAATTTCTTGGATCCACATTCAATGGATACATCCAGTTTTCCCTGTATCTCTGTCTTTTCACCGGTAGCGGTCTTAATAAAGACGTTTGGGGACGTGTAGAGCAATTGTTCCTTCAGTTTCATGGCGAAGTCCGATTTTAGAAGAGTGACATTCGCACCCGTATCCACTAGCATCAAACAAGGGATACCACAAATAGTTCCTTCAACATAAAGTCCAGTTTCTCCTCCGCTAAGTGCGGAAACTTCCAATTTCTCTTCAGGGGCTTTATTCAGGAAAGGCAGCCTCCGCCCCGCAAGACGCCCAAGACCTAGTTTTCCTGTTTGGGAGAAGTCACGTCGCATTCTCTTTGCACGTGTCCCCTTTTGTGACATCTCCAACAGGTCACGTTCGGATTCCTTCGGGGAGAGCCCCTTTTCCCAACAGCGAGACTATCCGATAATTCCTGGAGTGCCTTGAGTACAGAATCCAGTTTATCATCCTTTTCCTTGGCGGCGTCTCCCTCTATATCCACAGACCTTACATGCCTGGGTGTTTTCGAAACAGTTCTCGCAGCTTCATATTTCATGCTATACGCCAGAGCTGCCTTCAAATCTTTCGGATCTACCAGTCTCGTAGAATGTTGTGTATCTTCGTCCCTGATAGCGTCGACGAAGTACTGGGCTGCTAAACTTTCTCGAACATCTAGGGGACATTCCGCGTAAGCTAGGCTCATCAATCGCTCAACATCGGCGGCTAATACCTGTAGACTTTCTCCAGGCCTTTGTCGCCTTGCTTTCAATTCAGTCCTATAAAACTGGGTAAGATGGCTGTTTCCAAATCGAGATTCGAGAGCCTTTTCGACGGTCGGTAGGTCGTTCAACTTGTCATTCGGTATTCCTAGAAGAATCTCCGCAGCTGATCCTTGAAGAGAGGCCACAAGTTGACTGGCCTTGAAGCTATCCGTCCATCCGTTTGTAGAGCTCACGACGTCAAACTGAGTCTTAAAAACAGTCCAAGATGTTTGGCCGTCAAATGTTAAATGCTTTACAGTCGGTCTAGAATTAATTATTTCTCCACTTGCCAAAATATTACTTGGCTTCCTCTCAAGATCAGAAAGTCTCTTTTCAAAATTGCTGATTTGTTCTTTTACATCGCTTCGTACTCTCTCGATTTTTTCTTGTACGTCGCTGATCTGTCCTTGCACTTCGCTTCCTACTCCCTCGACTCTTTCATGCACAGATTGTATTTGAGTCTTCATTTCTTCTTGTCCTGAACGCATTTTCTCTCGTAGACTCTCTAGTCCCGAACAGATCTTCTCTTCCAGACTCTCCTGTCTGAAAGACATCTTTGACATATCTTCTTTCAGACCCAAAGACATGCTTGACATATCTTCTTTCAGACCCAACGACATCCTTTCTTGGTCGGAACGCATATCTAACATCATAGCAAACAGTTTTTTCATTTTATCTTCCATGGCTGCTCTGGTTATTGGCATTCAAACAGATCCAGACCCCACTTCCTGACACCAATGTTAAGAAAATCGCCAAGTGGGTGTATTTTGAGACAGTCCAATCGGCACAGTAAACAAAAATAACACTTTATTCACGGCTCGCAGCTCAATAGCTCAAAATAATACAAGAAACTTTAAAATGCGCTAACAAAATTCATAAACAAGCAAAACAATAACACTATTCATTTCACAGAATCAACCGTGCGCTTCAAAGTCTATCACTCAACTGAACTCCCCGGAGAGAAATCCTAGCGCTTTTATAGAGATGATGACGTCACCGGAATTGCCGAGAACTTTCTGGAACAATCTTATCAAATTGAAATATGGTCTCGAGACATGAATTTTCTAGAAGCCACCATTTGTCGCCAAGGTCGCCAAATCCGTCGCCAAGTTTGTCGCCAAGACTACAGGGTTACTTCCACAGGTTTACCATTTACCTGATGACTTCGCTATTAACTAGTTTCACGGCGGCGCATTCAATACGAGAGCAAATTAAGTTATTATTTCGCAACAATACTTTTATTAGAGGTTAGCCTATAGTTTTTCATTTTATATTAAACTAGCTGAAGTACCCGTTCTTCGCACGGGAATGAATGGACTTTTTGATATTTCGATTTGTGGGGATTACTATTTATTGTAATAAAGAGATATAGCAAAATGTATATCGCTTTATATTGTGTTCAATAACCATGCATACCGAATTTCAAGGCAATCGTTTGTACGGTGCAGAAGGCCATGCGGCGTAGCGCAATCTAGTGGAGAGTTTTAGCAAAACGGATACGGCGGAAATATTCTTCGCATTCAGATATCGATGAATACGAAATTTCAGGACGATCGGCTGGACAGCCCTGACGACGCGACATCTAGTGGCAAATTATATAGGAAAATGGATAGCGCCAAACTCTTCCCCGTGTTCAAATATCTATGTATACCTATTTTCATAGCGATCAGTTGCACAGTCAAGAAGTGATACACTGCAGCGCGATCTAGTGGTTAATTAAAGTAATGATTTGCTACAGTGCCGTCAAGTGGCGAGTTATAGCAAAATGGATAACGCCAAAATATTCTCATTGTTCAAATAGCTATGTATACTGATTTTCATAGCGACCGTTTGAATGGTCAAGAATTTGGCCTGCTGCAGCGTCATCTAGTGGCGAGTTAAAATAATAATGCATTGCAGTGCCATCTAGTGGTGAGTAACATCAAAAGGAACACAGTTAGAATATATTCTTCGTGCTGAAATGTGTAAGTATAAGAAATTTTATGCCGATCGGTCGAACGGTATAGAAGTTGATGTGTTGCAGCGCCATTTAGCGGCAAGTTACAGCAAAATGGATACTGAAAAATATTCTCCGTGTTCTAATATCCGCGTGTACCAAATTTCATCGAAATCGGTTGGACGATATTCGCATAGTAAACGGCTAAACGGAATAGAATTCGACGTTCTGCTGCGCCACCTAGTGGCAAGTTAGAGGAAAACGGATAGCATAAAAAGCTTCTCAATGATAAAAGACTTAGGTGAACCAAATTTCATGGTGCAACGGTGCTGGAGTTTTTCAACCTCATACACACATACCAACATTCATTTTTATCTATAACCAGTATCATTATATATCCCATTCTCAAATAAAATCCAGTTTCAAATCTAAGCCTCGCCAAAGTGCCAACATACGCCATTTTGCAAGAGTTTTTTCAGGAAATCATTCGAAGCATTGACTTAGCAGCAATCAATATGGGAAATGGTTCGGCCGCCAAAAAGTAAAGCACACATTTATTTGAAAAGGGGAATCCCTTAATACAACCGAATTTTTTTAAATTATCAACTATAACGTGTTTTATTCATCGTTACTCCGATGTACTAAATGAGAAGATTTCAATTTTCTGAAATTTGGCGGAATTCCCCCAACTTAAATCAATGTACTCAATTGGCGAGAATTCTGAAGATAGATCGCTTGAAATCCCTTAATAACTGCATTATTTCTTCACGGATCATTAAAATTTAACGCTGTATTCTAATAAAACCTTTGCACTTGCTTTCAAAAATCTATTTCCTTAAGCTCTCAATAAATTGCGCCAAGCCGAAAACTGTGCAAACCGCTAGAACTCACTTTCTCAAAATCAGCATTTGAGCCATTTTATTTTTTCGCCAAACTAAAAAAAAATTACATATTAGCCTCGGAAATCTTCAATTCTTATTGTTTTGCGTATAAAACATTTCATTCCTGCTCCGATTTCCCATGCACACGATATTATAATAAAAAATTAATAATCTTACAAATATAAACTAACAAAAAAAAATCATTATTATTCTTTTATTTTTACTTTGAGAATTTAAAACATCTTATTCGGCAAAATCGCCACACATGGCAACCACGATCCTTATTTCACACTTTTTTCACTACAGGGGTTACAATTACGGAAAGGTTTTTGCATGGAGAACATAAAAAATCTCTTAAATTCCGGGAACGGGTGGACTTTCAAAGTTTTAAAGTGGACTATGATTTATTCTATATTATTTTACATATCTGTGCAAAATTTCAGGCTGATAGGTCCATTTTTGTGGATTTGTATACAACTCAAATCCACAAACAAACAAACAAACAAACAAACATAATTTCATTTTTATTTATAAGATTTACTTAATTCAAAAATTAGCATTTCTGTTTTCCATTCTGTACCACCTGAAGAAACAGGAGGTGGTAGTTTTGATACAATTTGAATTTTTTCAAAAATATATGTTTCCGAAGAACGCACAAATTTGAAACTTGGACTCAGTCGTTTGACATACAGAATTTCGCATTCCGTTAGATTTCAGTTTATTATATCCCCAACAGAGTACGATTCTTTACATTTAAGTTCACCTAGCTTGATTAAAACAGTATCATTTAGAGCGATACTGCTTGAGTCATACATGTTATGTGATAATAGCTCATAATCTGTACTGTTTGGATTATTAGTTGAAAGACAATCTGGATTGTCACCATCTTCAGAATCTGAAGAAGATAGAGTACGATTTAAAAACAATTCCTTGTCAACTTTATGTGCTCTATGGAGATCTCAAATATTTACAAGTAGCATCTTAATTTTAATTGAATGCATTAATACGGGTTGCAATGAAACATGTTTCATTATAACCCGGTTTTATAAAGTAGCTAGATACCTAACAAATATTGGAGACTGATGCAAAAAGTTGTAAACCCTCTTATCATCGACTGTTAGTCCTCCATGGACCTGAACCTGAACCTAAACCTCTGATCCATGATCACAACTATCTTGTACACATTTCTGCTTTATCATGGTATCACTTTCAATGTTATTTTTCTCCAAGGGTTATTACGGAAACATTATTTCGTACAGAAACTGATTAAAAAAAATAATGGTGCACACAAGCGTTTGAAGGATATAGAGTAGACCCCCCCCACACACACACATATACACATCACGGGTCCATATATGACCAATTCGTATAACACGGCAAAAAATTGCCAAAAGGCCGTGTATCATCTTTTTCTTACACAGTCCCCCCCCCCCTTAATACAAGTCCATACAAAACGGATCCCTAGAACACGGCGAAAATATTTCGACTGGGTTCCCTACAACACGTTAAAAAAGACTCTTATGTCGTCTGCTTTACAAATGACAGAGTTACTTATTTTGATGATGATCTCATCTATAAAAAGACAAAAATTGCATCTATAAATATTTGCATGTTAAAAAATTTACGCAATGCGTATTAATTTTGACGCTACAAAACTTGAGATTACTTGGAGATAAATTTGTCATATTGCTTCAAAACTGGTAATGTTTTTTTTTTTCTTTCTGTTGCAGCGACCACTAGAGAAACCAGACGGACTTGACGTATCTGATGAAAGCAAAGAACATCCTCAGCATTTATGTGAAAAATGCAAAAAGCTTGGATATTCCTGCAGAAGGGTTGGCCGCAGTAGATATTGATTAGATAGTATATTTTGATTTGTTTTTTATTATGTTCCCTATAATGTAAAATATTATTTAAGTTCATATTGACATAAGTTTTCAAATGTTCACTTTAATTGCTTTAGATGTAAACTACGGATTAACATCAAGACTAAGTATATGTTTACTTTTCAAATTTGCGGTTGCTATTATTATTAGCCTTATTATTACGTTTTCTTTTCCTTTTAAGATGACATTTTATGCTTCGCTTAGCTTACTATATAGAAAGTGTTGCTGCAAGAATATTATGAATTACTGAAGGAAAATTTAATAATAGTTTTATTTAAATGAATAATAAGCAAAATCTAACTTTCTTTTAAGATAAGTAACGTAATTTACTTATTATAAACATATGAAATATTTATTACAAATCTCTAAATAATAAATGATATAGTTCAATTTTCAAATCAATGTGATTGGACAAAATGGTGTACTTTGTGAATCTATTGCCCAAATTAGTTAAATATATAAACAATATGTTCTAAAGAGATTTTATTTTAAAGAAAAGCGATTGGTTTAAAAAAAAATGCAAAATAATCCTATGACTTATTTCTTTAATTTTTTTAAAGTTAGTACAGTGAATTTTATTTTAATTTGTTAACATATATTATTAAATTTTTATAGAGCCACTTTCTTGTTTGAAATTTTATAAAATTAACTGACACTGAAGATACTAAAACATAAAATACACCACATAAAAAAATTATCCCTCTTTTTTTTTCTCTTAGCAAAATATTTATGCTTAAATTTAACATTGGTAAGAGCTTAATACATGTATTATTTGTTATAGAAAGCCGATTTAATATGATTCTTTAAAAATTTGTTTGTAGTAAATCAGTATTTGTAACTGCAGAATCATACATATCCTTAACCGCCACAAAAAATGGGTGAAAAACCGTATTATATGCTTAACTAGGGGAACATTATTTTGAGTTCAGCATCAAATGGGCAGATTTTTGAAGCAGGTGTGGGTGAAATATGTCAAAAACACAAACATCAATTTTTCTTTCAAAACGGGAAAAATAAGCCTCACTACAATAGTTTGAACTTCAAAGCTCTCGGAGAGCGTAGAAGTTCAAACTATTGCTACGAATAAATAAGCATTGCGCATTTTGTAAGGAATAATTTTATTTTTTGCTTTATTTTGTGTGTGACCGCATTTTGATGTTTAACTGTACAACTATAGTTTTGATGTAAAGGCTATCGAGTTTTAAAATAAAACTTTTAGATTTGAAATTTAAAAAAAAAATTAAGGTAAGAACTAATTTTGTTTGTTTGTGCTGTTCATATGAAAATGGAGCAAAATCTATGTTTTTTGAGCTTTTATTTATTAGGTTATGACTTATCAGGCAGTTTTTAAGTGGTCTGAAATTTAAAATGTAGTTTGTACTTTCATTTTGTGAGCAATGAGAAAAGTGTATGTGTTGAATGCGGAATAATTTTTGGATTTAATTTATTTAAACCTGTATGTGTAGAAAGAGAAATATTAGACTGATTAATTCAAAATAAAAATCACATATTTATATTTTAAAAAGGAATAAGCTGAAACTTAACAAAAAAGGCATGAAAACTCAAAATAATCGTTTACTGCATTTTTACGAGTACATGTTAATAAACAAAATGTAAGATTTTTATAGTCATATTTCCATTATTAAAATGAGTACTTACATAAGTGGTTTGAAAAACACGAAATGCCAGAAAAAAAGTGAAACTTTCAAATTCTACTTACTTTTGCTAGCGTGAGCTTTTAGAGGTTTACCTTTTTAGCATTTTTAAAGAAACAAAACAAACTAACAAAAAATACAATATCGGATAAATGTGTCAAAAACGTTTTTATTTAATAACATACATTGATCTAAACTAATATTTTTTAGCAGTTTTCTGAAAAAAAATCGTTATCTTGACATTGATACACTTATAACTTACGCCTTCTTTTTAATTAAATGTGGTAAAAAAAAATTATGTATTGTTTTAGTGTGTGTGTGTGTGAGAGAGAGAAAAAGCCTTGGTTAAGTACAAATTACATGCTCAAAATAACTTAACTCTTGTAGAAGTAACGTTTATGTCACATGTTTTTCCTATTATATAAGCTTATTTCACGACCGTATTATTTTATTTTATGGTCGTTTGTGCAGCCTTATATATTGATGAATTAAACGAAAAAGTTATTAGAATTATTAGTTTTGGTTCAATCAAGCTACGTTTTGCGTTATTGTGTGACTAAAGTGCATTGAGATGTACAAATTATGAAATAATTCTATATATGTTATTAGAATAAAACTTCGGTCATAAAAAAAGTTGTAGCAAATTTTTCAAAACATCATGGACGATTTTTGTAAATTTTGGTGCAAATTTTAACTGAAAAATTAAAAGGTGAAAATATAGTTTATATGGTGATTGGTAAAACTTCAAAGAGAACATATTTTTAAAGCCATGACTATGATGTACATTACGTTATTAAATTTGTATAATGATATGTGAAATGTGTCATACAGTGAGCATACTTATAAGAAGTACTTATTGCTTTTTTTAGTTTTAGTCATAGCATAAATGTATTTTATACATTCTGTTATAAGATGCAATTTTCTACGTAATTTATACTAACTTAGTTTCCAAATAATTTTGTGTAGTCAAGTTAAAATTTTTATTTTACTTTATTTATACAATGTTTTGTGATGTTTTGTGTTTTGCGTAACACATTTACGATGTTTTACATTAACATGAGCATGTGTTTTCATTTCGCAGGTTTAGATTAATTTTGTGATTCCTTCCCGAGTGTGATAGAGTTAAGGACTTATATTAAGAATTTTATAGAACGTGAAAGTGTTTTTCTTTTCTTATTTTTGCTGCACTCAAACTCCAAGTAATAAGCATCCAAGTAATTAGCTCCAGTTAAAAGCATCAGAACAACACCACATTTATGTGGCTTCTTTTTTAATGAAAGATACTAAAAAGTTCGAAGTAAGGAAAATAATTTTATGGAAATTTTTTTATAGTAATCTTTAGTTAAAAGGATCGTTTATTCAGCTGTCATTCATGTACGTTTTAGCCGAAACAGATTATATAATTTAGCTGGGAATGAATTATGTATTTTGCTTCAAAATATCTCACTTTCAGTTATATGTTTCGCACAAAAATATATTTCAATGTGCGTATGCAATATTGTCAAAATGTATTAGCCATAAAATCGCTTTTCCTTTTAAAAGTTTGTGTACTTTTTTTTTTTTTTTTTTAAGTAAGTGACCTTTAAGTATGCCAATGTAATTTCTGTGATCACTCTAAGAAGGAAAGAAGCATTTTAAGAGTAAGTGAATGGAAGCGTAAAATAATATTAGTACAAATTTCTTCAGAATTTGGCCAGAGAAAGCTTTATTGCCTTATCACTGAAATAATATTTTTTAGACAAAATTCTTACCCTGCATAATGCATTCAATACATCAGTAATTTTTGGTTTGACAATGCTATCTACAGCACATGATATCAATTATCAAACATACAACTATAAATGTTCTGCTTTTTAAAAATCTTGATTTTGTGAAACATTAAAAATACTAGAACCAGCTGAAAGTAACGAATTTCTTTTAGAAATGAATTATGTACTAAGAGTTGTACTAGGGAAATTTTATTTTAAAATGTTTATTAACTTTTCAGATCATAGACATGTTATCGGCTTGCTTTTAAATAAAATGAATCCATACACAATTCAACAATCGAATTGTATAACAATACTGTTTTGAATTAATTTTAACGATAATACTTCTTAGCTGCTTCGATACGGCTATTATCATTCTATTTACTTTTATTAGCATTGTTTTATTCTTTTTCGATAATGGTGTGTATAGCTTTAGCTTACTATTAATAAAAGCTAACAAAAGCAACTGTGAAATTTGATTTTATAATTGCTTGAAGCTTTGCTGCGACTTATAGATTTTTTTCTCATTTATGTGTTTTGTTATTATGATTACAGCTTAAAGGTACTTTCCTTGAATTAAGTTATGCTAAATACTACTTCTTTAATCCAAATATTGTAACTACTGATAATTCATTAATTAAAAATACTGATTGGGCTCCCACTGGGCTGAAACTAAATCACCTGCTACTAACACTAGTTTAGTAATTTTCCTACAGATATAAATGCTAGTATCTAATGCTTTGTTCATTTTAATGTTGGTCCTAATTAACATTATGCAATAATTTAACATGGATGAAGTCAATGCTAAAAAGTGCCGTTTGTGTTTTTCTCGTCTTTTTTTGGAAGGAAGGGGGAAAAAAAGACACCAGATATTATGAAAAAATAAGAGTATTTTCTCATAGCTTATAAAAATGCTAAGTGGCTGCATGTTGCTACTAGCTACATTTCTAAGGCTTTGGTTGCTCCTTATTCTTTTCCTATTGTACTAATAACCTTTTGTATCTGCTTACTAATGCAATTTCTAACAGTTATTAGCCATCTAAATTTTAAACTTTCATATTCTCATCAGTTCATTTGCATGCAACAAAATAAAATAAAATAAAAATAAAATAAATAATAATAAAACTGTTACAAATTGTATAAATATAACTTATTTAGAGAAAATTAGCATAAAAAATGCTTTGAAACCCATTTGACCTTAAAGAGTAAGTAAATAAAACAGCGTCTAGTAAATGAAAATCGAACCAGCAGTATATCTTGATTTTAACGCATAATTTTAGTGTTAAAACGACTCATGTGTCACATGTAAGACACAAATTTTTTGAAATTTACACCGTCAGAATTTTGTATTCCTGTTGAAATATTAATAGATGCCAAAGCAACTAATACTTTCAAAATTCTAAAATAAATTAAATTAAAAAAAATGAAAATAATATAATACTGTATTACAATAAATACAGTTTACACTGTTATTTAAATGAAAGGAGTTTGAGTGCACAATCATTTATTTATTTGGTTACATTTTTGGTGTTTATATTTAATTTTTACATTAGTTTATATTATGAGTGTATTTGTGTCAAAAAAGTATGTCAACAATCATATAATAATCTGTATATTATGGTTTATTGCATTATTTAAAGAAGATCAAATTTGTATATTATGGAGTTATACAAAAATGATTTTTTTTCCAACGCCCACGATTTTTGTTGAATTGTATTCAATGAACCATTCTCCAGGATATGAATGTCTGACATTATTTATTATGTTCAACTGGTTTTAAGTTCTTGATTTTTGTTTACTTTGAAAACGATTAAAATCTTGACTTTATCTTCACTTGTCTTCTCTTTTATTTCTGCTGAAGATGAAAATCCTAATTAATAATTTTATTTTTAAAATATGAAAGACGATGTGCCCTGAATCTGTTTTTTGGAAAAACAACCTATGTTACACGTTTCCATAAAGTTAAGACTGTTCCTTCACATGGTATAATGGACGCTTTTCTCAGCTGTGAGCTTGTATGAGTGATGAAGTTTTCAGAAAATATTCTTCAGTGTAACAGTGACTGAAGCCTACTAAATCAAATAGCGTGTAATTAAAAATATTTTTATATCTAAAACGTATATATTTATGATTTCTGAGAGTGAACCAATACTACAGTTTATGAAAAGCGGTAAAAACTTTTAAATAAATTTAAGAATTTTAAAATTTCTCATTTTCTTTATAATCATAAATTTAATTTTTTAAAAGAGCAGTTTTAAGTTCCCAGCGAGTGTGCCTGTACAAATTTTTCAACAAATATTACATTTTTTACATTTATAAACTTTATATCCATAAATTTTACAACATATGCAATATTTCTTACATTTTGACTAATGGATTGTGTAAAGCGCATTAACCTGCAAATACACTGGGTATTAGGTCTTGTGGCAATATCTGACATTGGGGGAAGGGAGGTCTATATTTACTGATAAAAGTGTTACGTAATTTATTGAAGACCCCCTCCAAACGCTCACACTCACACACTTTAGAACGTATGCACATTGCAGACTTTGTGACGTACCTAAGCCTTGGAGCATATGTCTTGAAGCGTAAGAAGTTTAGTACGACAAACTTTATTTAGAGGTCCAGTACGGATATCAATTAAAATAAGATGATTACATGAAATAACCCGATGCTTTCTACACGTAAGAGAATAGTCAAAAACACTGAAACTGAAATCGATTTTTTTTCTTTTGACAATCTGGCAGAAACTGTCTTTAATTTTATCTCCTCACATTGTCTAATTCTACTAGCTTCCCATTCCCACATCTATCTCCATGCGGCAGTAATGACGCAAAAGAGGATGGAGGCGGTAGGAACTTCTAGCTCCTCACTTTATTCTTATACCTGTTAACGAAACGATACAAGTTCTGTAATTTTAACAACTTGAGTATTTTTATACTTCTTCGAACTATTTTTCGGCTCACAAGTCTGTCGTGGGTAGATGCAGAAGTTTAATTAAAGAATGCAACAAAATAACTAGGGAAAACTTTGTTTCTATTACCATTATTACCATAATTAGGGTTTAACCAGAAGAGAAGAAAAGTTACAATTAAAATCTTTTGCTTTACAGCAAAAATTGACATGTACTGGATTGATTCTATGCTACTGGCGACATCCTCAAGTATCTCTTATAGAGTGGAAGTTCTTTACGATTTACAGAGTAACTAGAAAAGGGAAAACGTGAGGCTTTACATCCGTCTTTCATCTACCGAGAGGACATACAGGAACACAGACTTAAAAGTGTACATTCGCTGAACATCTAAATAAAGGTGGGTATATACTGGCGACCAACACACCGCGTGAGTCAACACGAACCTTCGTCTGAACTTGCGAGTGGATTACGAGCATTGCCTGGTCCGTGTATCTCAGGCAAAATAAGGGAACTCAACAACGGGATTGTGGCTATTGTAGTAGGGTCATTGACAGTCCTAAAGGCCGATTTCCAGTTGCGTCTTTTTCCGGATGCAGCGGGTTTTTTTTTTTTAATGGTCAAGGCATTGTACAAGGGGGGATACGGTGCAGTGTCGAAGAATTTATTGACTTTTAATGACCACCGCCAAAGGATAACGCGTGAAACCACAAAAGCACGCCCACTGTTCAGTGGGGGCACTTTTCTCCGCAGTGCGTCTTCAAGATTCTGAAAAATACATTGGGTTCCCATTATAGCGTACTGAAACGCACTTAACTGAACGCCGGCCTTTAGGGTCGTCGGTAGGGTCCTTAGCTGTCGATCGTAAAAGGGTCGCATTTCGGGAGAGCCCCCCCCCCTTCTGGATACGCCCCTGACGCTGGCCGTTCACTGGGTGCCCCCATAATAAAATTATCACAATACTTTGTAGTGGACAATGTCTAATCGTCCAGTTCCCGCCCATTAAAAAAAAATTAATCAGGAAGTACTAGTAAGAGAAATGGCCAAATGGCTGGTATGTATCCCATCCACCTATATGGATTCAATGGCGCATTTTTTCGTATCACAGACCGATTTACAGCACTAGGGTCCCTCGGTACAAAAGCTTGAGATAGGACCGTGCACAAAGCTTTCTTGTGGGATCAGTCGATGCTTGTTTTTACGAACACGTAGGGACCTCTCTAATCGCTCGTAAAAACGAGTTGTGAAATCGTCTAAGGAAGTGCATATGGAACTGCTCGCCATTGCGTAAAATCGGAAATGTTCGTAAAAAAGAGTTTCATGAAAACGAGCTCCCACTGAACTATTAAACGGATACTTATCAATGCATCCTAAACCTCATTGTACTCATATGCACATCTCCTACATAAAGCATTATACTAGAAATATTGAAAATGATAATTATGAAACTGCACTATTTTCATTTTAATTATTTATTTTTAATAAAAGAAAAAACGTTAGCGATCTTCGACATAATGAGTTGTAGTTCTTAATTGGAATAACAAATTTTATCTATGCTATTTTTGGTGGTCCCCTAAAAGACTTAATGTGCTTCGAATGCGCTACTGTAAATGAGCCCCTACTGCCAATCCACTATTTTCTGAATCTGCTGACAATATTAAAATACCTTCTAGCATCTCATTTTCTTTGACCTATACACTTTTTTTTGTCGGAGAGGAGGAACCTCGGTGAATACTTCAGGACGCGAGGGTCGAGAGGAGGGAAATGAATATTCACTCTCTCTGTTCCAACAGATTCATTTTTACAATTTAATGAGCCATCCAGGTGGTGCAGTGACTTAACCCTTTGAGGCGCAACCCTTTCCCAATGCTGAAAAAAGGGCAGCCGTTGCCATCGCTCGACTTAACTACCAGCAAGATGGCGGACGATCGAAACGTTCATCGTGCGCCACAGATCTAGAGACCCTTTTTTGGACGACAGCTGGCTGTACCGCACAGCCAGCTGCGTCAAAAAGAGGGTTTCTAGATCTGTGGTCATCTCCTACATAAAGAAAGCATTATACTAGAAATATTGAAAATTATCATATCTAAACTGCACTATTTTCATTTTAATTATTTATTCTTAATAAATGAGAAAGCGTAAGAGATCTTCGACATAATGAGTGGTAGTTCTCAATGGAATAACAAATTGTATCGATGCTATTATGGGGGGGGGTCCCTAAAATTCGGAACGTGCTTCGAATGCCCTACTGTAAATCAGCCCCTGCTGCCAATCAACTGTTTTCTGAATCTACTGATAATATTAAAATACCTTCTAGCATCTTATTTTCTTTGACCTATACACTTTTTTTTCCGACCAAAAATCGGGACGACAAAAATTCCCTTTCTGTGCTCATCGTTGCTTTCAAGCATGGGCATTTGAAAGGCTCGCGGTCACTCAGCATTGAAAGTGCGCAGTTACCGTTCTAGCGCAATTCTGAATTCTGGTACACAATGAGTCCCTCAAAGATCACATCATGAAGCAGTTTTGACCACAGAAGGGAGATCTTCACCGTCACCTCTTTGTGAAAGGAGTGAACAGGTTAATATACGTTTAGTGTATGCTCAAATAAGATTGCGTTGGAAAGTGTTTTATCATTAATGCGATTATGCATTAAATATTTATCTTTCCTTCTTCACTTTTATTAATCAAGATATCAGCAGGTAGTGGTGGTAACGCCTAAGACCCTGTCTTTTTCAAAAAGATATATTGGAATAAAAAGTTAAAACAAATGTGTGTACTTAAAGCTAAAGCACATTTACATTAAATATTTAAAAGCTTTTGACAAGAAGAAGAGAAGATAGAAATATGCCCATTATTTTGGAATAAAGCTATAGATAGCGCAACCCGGTTGTGTAACGTCTGAAGAACCATTCTACCGTAGTACGGGCCCGGGTTGAATGCGCGGCATGATTTTGGGTGTCATTTCCCAAGACCCTTTTTAACTTAGAAACTAGACAAGAAAGCCATTCCGCCATTCTTGTGCATTTTGCGTTTCCCATAAAACTAGTGCTTAATGCAATTACACATTTTTACTTAACGTAGTATATGTTTAGTAACGTAGGTAATAACATTATAAAAATTTAATGTTTATCTTGAAGCTGTCATGTACTAAAAAACATAGAAAGACATTGTGGTGATTGATGGACGCAGTTATGACGTTTTAATAAGGGAATAAAAAAAGCACGACACAGTAACAAAAATTCCAAGTCTAGAGATTTTAATTTGACTTATGTGTCTTGTTTTGACGTACCAGAAGCAAAAAATTCAAGGAAATAAGCTGAATGGTATTATAAGACTTTAGCTTCATACCGGTGTCTGACTGTACTATTATTTATTATTATTTAAAAAAGAAAAAAATAAATATAGATTTTTAATATTAATGCATCTTGCGAAATTCTATACTAGCTGTTGTTGAGGGACCCTAAAATTTTACGTGGGACAGGAAAATGTTTCTATTTTTCATCTTTCGGCGAATATTGACATTTTCGATACTTTCATGTCATAAAATAATTTTCATCCGAATTGATAGAGTCAAGTTGTAATTGCGATTTTAGAATATTATACTTGTTTTCTATTAGATATCGCCTAAATGAATTTTATTACAGAGGTACAAATTTCTTTTCTTTTTCTGTAGTCTTAAAAATATCAAATAAATTACGAGAAACTAGCATTCATCAAAATAAGATATTCTTTATCATTTATATGTTTTACGAAACATTTTTTATGAAAATATGAATGAAGAGGAATTAAAAAACCGCAGTCGTTATATCACGGTTTTTTGGATAGACAAATTTATAAAAATTGAAATTGATGCAATAATTTGTGATGAATGTGAAATAATTTGCAATAGAAAACTTTAAAAACACATAGTTTATTCTTTTTTAAAAAGATAATATGTACAATTAGCACAGACATATAATTTTATATACAACTATGAATAAGTTAATAATTGCACTGGATGTATGGTATAAATGGAATAGATTTTTTTCATCATTTCATAAATGCTATGAAATGAGAAAAAGTAGTTCTTTATCACAAAAGAGAGAAAAAAAGCATAGTCTATAGGTAAATTAATTAACAAGCAAATTCTTTTTATTACAAAAGACAATAAACAGAAAAGCTATTGCTTAATGAATTTGTATCCAAAACAGAGCAAACTAGAAACATGCGTTAAAAAATAAATGTACATAGAATATTTTATTGTATTTTTAGGTAATATTGTGCCAACTATGTGAGCACATATGTAAAATGTAACTATTTCCACGATAACCTTTTATTTAAAGCTTGATGGAACTTTTTTTACAGATATTTTCCCACTAATTATAGGCGAGACTGTCACACATCTATTAAATTAAAAGTATTGTTGATATTTAATTGCAGCAGAATTCAGTATCATGCAATTAAATTCTGAAATTTGTTTTCTTTGCGTTAAAAATCGTTATCTCCGAAATATTGGCTCTGGAACGATCACCATACTGCATTGCTGCTAAAACCAGAGTTCCATATTTTGAAAATATAGAGTTGTATTTTACTTAGTCACAAAATTGGAAAAATTCAAGATAGCAGCCACTGTACTATATTTGCATTAAAAACAACCATAAAAATAAATAACACCTTTTCTGTGCTACAAACAAAACTAAAAGTTAGAATTATAATAAGCACATACTATTTAAATGATACACAGAAATACATGTTCTAAAAGAAGTGTAGGGGGAAAACTTTTCAAATTTTCGAACTTAGTTCTAACAAACATAAACTCGCCGTTATTGAACAATAGATTTTTATTTCGATGTTCTGATTTTAATTTGTTAGATTTAAGTACAAGTGTTATAGGCTTTATTAATAGTTAAAACACATGGCCATATAAGTTTAACGACCATATCAATAAAATACAGTATTTACCATCGGTATTACTTACAGGCTCGGTAAGTAAACGGAGATTTTTGTACCACTGTTATTTTTATGTAATGGAATTTTATGCTCATTAATGGATGGACTCTAAATGAACATATTTTAATACACCTAAGATAAGATATGCCTGATAATTATATTAAAAATACATAGCTCAAATCAAAAACAATTTTGTCAGTATATGAAACACATTCTTGTGATTTGGGAGAGAGAATTTATCGAGATCTATGGCTCTTTCAGGCCGTTATCTCAACTGTTTCTAAGTGCAACATCATCTATTTCAAAGTACAACTTTACATTACAATATTTGGGCAAACACGTATTTCATGGGTTAACGGGATTTGAACCCGGGACCAAGCCGCTCTCTAGCGGGAGCTGCGCAGACCATCGTTGCCGTTAGCCCCCCCTCCCTTTCTGTGATTTTGCTTAAATTCTGAAATGCAATTACTTCTAACAATGTAATTTCTGCGATAACTGAACATTTTTATGATATTGTTCAAAGGCTTTTAGGGGATCTTTCACGTATCTAATATTCTTCTAAGTTGCAGGGCAATTTTAAATCAGATAACATCAGTGTAAAAATAGCAAGAGTATGTATCTGTGTGCTTTTTTAGATAACTTTTGGTTATAGAATCAAACTTTTGGTTATAGAATCAGATGGCCTGCACTCAGACATCCGGGATAGTGATCATCTGGTATTATTTTGATCCGCTGTTAAAACTTAAAAGAAAATGTTCTTCCTAACAAGTTTTTAAATAACCCACCACTCTTTACCTTTATGCTAGAAGCAGTAATTACATAACGAAGTCTTCACATAAACATGTTTTTAAATATTTATGATGATGTGAATGCAGTGATGTGATCATTGATGCAGTGACGTGATTAAAAGTGAAAATTTATTGACCGGTAGTAACAAAAGGCTGTATGGGTATAGTTTTATTTATAAAAATAAAAAATAAAATGTTAGAGTAAACATAACATCATCAGAATTTGTAACAAAACTTAGAGAAACGTTACCAAGCCCTAGGCAGCTTAAGAATTCTTTTATTATAAATAATTTAATATATACACTTTCATTTAAGAACTAATTCATTGCTGCCCAGAATACAATAGAGGATTTAGGATCATAATATAACTCTCTACTGCACTTTCCCCAGTAATATGGAATAACCAGCAACTGGACAAAAAATACAGTCGGTTTTGTGTTCTAAAAAAGATTACAGAATTCTTCTTTAAATTTCTTTTCAGGAAAACTTTACTTATTTAACAGTTCATAAGTGAATATTTCACTAGGAAAGTTAAAGAATTTTCTTATTTCCTTGCTGATGCTGTTATATACTGCCCATAGCTAATAGTTGAATGAAATCCTTATAAATGGTAGCATGAAATATTTTCGAGTTCTTCTCGATTTATAAAGCCTGAGAAAAAAATGACTTCCCCCGAAAATTCTTCTGTTAGATGTACGGTGTTGAAAGGCAAATGTCGAAGATGGTATCATGAATAAACGGTCAGTAAAATCATCTGTAAAATAAATAATAATTAATGCATTCAGAATCTATAATTTATAAAAAAAGAAAATGTATCGCGTTTATTTTCCATTATATAGGATTATATGCACTTAAAAATGACAACATATGCAATAAAAGTTTGAACAATAAATACTTAGCACTTGAATTGTTCGTTTTAAAACATTATTATCATTCATAAATATTATCATTATTTTATGCCAAAAATGCTTTTTTAATGCATTAACCAGGATCTTTACACCGCTTTAGAAATGCGACTTGAATACTTCTAGTCGGAAAATGCAGGTAAGTAACCTTCGAACTATCTATCCATTTTAGGAACCATTTTCAAAATAGTGCAACTTTTGTTCTACATTTCATAGCACCAGACGATTATCTTGAATTAGCCGAATTTTTATCTCAAATTACATACTAAAAATATTAATGCAAATTCGCTTCTATTAAGTGTGAATGACCTTCTATATGTGCAACGTATGCATTTGCATTATGATCCATCCAATCTAGAATTTTTAAATTTTCAGTGCATTTAGAGTAAACATTGATGTACCAAGATCAAAACTAAGTACGGTTTCTGTTAAGTACTTTCTACTTTATTTTACATTGACAAAAGATACGGAATGTCTCATATATAGATTTGTTCCACATCAACTAGTTGCTTCAGACAGGAATCGCATGGAAAGGGCATTACTCTTACTAGATACCCTGTCGGATTTATATTCAATTTTAGGTGCATCAGCTACAAACTAGTGGAGTAGAAGTTTTCTTCATTAAATATATTTGCATGCAGTATACCAGATGAAAGTTTCCTTAAAGTTAAGCAATTACCAGGAAATGTATAAGAAGTGAATGAGGTGAAAGTTTGAAAAAAAAAAAGCATTGTCAAGAAGATATTTCATTTTTATCTTAAATTTGAGCTCAATAACTACATAAAAATGTCTATTACCTCTTCTAGAGTCATTCCGTTTTCTTTCATTTTCTTTTCTACCGTTGCAAACCTCTCTGAAATAAAAAAAGACAAATTTAATGTTTTTTTTTTAATTTCAAGAGAAAAATATTTTTTAAAGTATTTAATGTATTTATAATCAATATTTCTTTAAAACATAAAATAATCTGCATTTCTTTACCAATTTGAAGAATTAGAGATTACATTAAATTTTTTGCTGAAAATTTATTTTATATCTTTTAACAATTTTTATTCTGGAAAATCAAAAGGCTAATTATTTACAAGAGAATGGAATTAGGATTTTATTCCTTTAATTTTAATTATACAAAAATTTAAATTTCAAACTGCTACTTTTGCTGTGATTTAAAAAAAAAGAAATTCACGAGAAAGAATTAAAATTGCTAAAATAATGGCAATTATGTAATCTTTAAAGATAAAAATTATTTCTATCAAAATGGCAGATTCTTTTTATCTATTTATTTATTTTCAAATGGCGGGAACTAGGCATTTATTAACATTATTAACAGGAGTAGGCCGGAAGCATTGGGCACTGTATTATGGAGGTATCTAACAAGGAGGAGCAGTGTTGTCTCCTATGAAAGGATGAAGGTAATAAGACCCAAACCCAGTCCAGGAATCGATCCCGGACCCGTGGTGTGATAGAATGGTTTAGGCACTACGAAACCAGGGAGGGGGGCACAATATTCAATAATTTAAAATATATGGCTTAGAACTATAATTTTCATTATTTTTTATTAGTTTAAAAAAACATAACTTTCTTAATAATAAAAATAATTTTTAATGCTTAAACCTATAAAATGACTTTGTTAGTGTAAAAAATGTACTATTAAAGGTTCCTTTCCTGTTTACAGTTTTTACTTCAATATACATAATTTTTTCATGTCTAGAAAAATTACTCAAAGAATAAAAAACATTTCTTATTCGTGTTATTAGTTAACTTTTAAACTAATCTGAAATGATACTTGTGCTTAAATACTGGATATGTAAGTACCTACATATTGTAGATATATAAGATAATAAAATTCTCGTATATGTTACTAAGCACATTATGGCAATAAAATATTTTAAGGAGATTATGGACTCCTTAGAGTTAATTTTAAAATTATTTACTTTTACTTCATCCATTTACTTCATTCCTTCCCCTTTTACTTCATCCAAAATTCTCAAACGGAATTTTGAAACATATGGAATAATAATAATATTCTGCATTCGAAACTTAAGAAAATGGATGAAGTAAAATAAATAATTTAAAAATTAACTTAAGTATCAAAATTCCGTTTGGACATAAAAGTATTAATATTACATTTTTTATAAAAATATTTTTAACAAATATAGGATCGCTAATATCTGGATTAGGGCAAGCTAACGTTAAACACACTTAATAAGCACAGACCTGCTCTGTATATCAATTAAGTTACTGTATTTTATATAAATTATATTTCTGAGTGGTGATGCGACAATCGCTTACTGTAAGCTCAGCTTTGAAATAAGTCTAATATAGATAAAAAAGCAATATTATTCTCAGTTGATCCGCCATGTATCGATTATATTTCAGTAATTTTTCAAAAAATATATTAAATTTTAAACAAAACGTTGTAACATTTTATTTTTCACATTGAATGTAAAACCGACTATAACGGCACAGTAACTAATACATTGTGATTTGAATACAGATTTATGCAACGCATAATATTATGCTTAAAGCATAATCTAAATTTTATATAAAATATGTTAGTTTCAACGTTATAACGTTATCTGTATTTATTCGTAGGAGTTATCAAATACTCTCTTATGTTTATGATTTTATTCGTATGAATGTTTCCCCATGAATTGGTTTTAAGGGGTTGCAAAATATTTTTACCTATCTATACACTTCAGAAACCTTGAAGTGTATTTAATTTTTTAACTAATGGTAGATAAGATTAAAACAAAATTTTGTATTTTCTACAACCAATATCACGTTCAACAGTTGAACAATATTTTTATTATTACATAGAATAAAAAGGACTTTATAACTATTCAAGTGCAGAAGGTAGAAGAGAGTGGAGTTATAAACAATATTCAGCTATGATGAAAAATAATAAATGGCGGATTTTTTTATAAACATTACAAAATATGTATAAATAATTCGAAAAGCAAACATGTCCCTTCTGCTATACCTATCGTATACATGAAAAATAGCAATTTTCTTTTGAAAACATATGTTTACCGATTGTGAAGAAGACTGACACAAAAACAACTTACCATGTGCAAGGTAGATTTTGACTAGAGCAAGTAAAAATGCCTCCGATGTGAGGACACTGTTTTTGGTAAATCGCAGGACGGAACATTCCAGAACCTTATTACTGACAGTAACACCTGTAATGCAAATAAATATTAAGGACATACTAAAAAAAACTGCATTTTTTTTCTAATTTAACTCGAAAGAAATTTTTAGCTGTTGAAAGAAAGAGAATTTAGAGGAAAATTTGTCTGTTCTAAATTAAACATTTGCTCTCAGCGGGTTTAAATAAACTTTGAATATTACGCTAATTGACTTCGCATTTTTTACTTCGTCAAAAAAAAAAAAAAATCAAGCAGTATCAAAAATATGCTTGAATTGCATATTTTGAAATTGATTTAATATTATAATGTAATTACAGTAATGATTTAGAAAACATATCTGAACTCGCACAAATTCTATTGATAATATAATCTTTTAAATTACCACTTTGACAGCTAATAGAGGTGTACACTGCATGTAAAACTGATGCGATTGTGTATTCAATAGCCTTTTTTATTCACCCATAATTTAATAAATTGCGGTTTAAGACTTTTCTAATTTATTCCCATATAGATTTTCATCAAGTATAATAGAGGGGCTTGTTATAATAAACCAATTACAACGAGTTTCGATACATGTAGTATACAAAGACTGACAAAACCCATTGAAACCTTAGAAGAATGCAACACCTAATTACTTGCATATTTGTAACAAATTTTAGATCAGAGTTATGCAATGCAACATTAAAACTATGATCAAAAAATGCCACCACAGGTGTTTGAGACCATCTGTCTCAATGACAACCATTGTCTATGACGCATAAGTACGAGACAGATAAAATACATTTAATAATAAAGAAAAATACATGTGTAAAAGTGATGCATTAAAGTAAGCGTGATAAAATAAAATTCTCGTATATGTTAATAAGCACACTATGGCAATAAAATATTTTAAGGAGATTATGGACTCGTTAGATGTATAAACACATACATACAGAAACATACTAAATTAACAGCTAAATAACTGCAATTAAAAAAAATTGAACCATCATGAGCGTTTTATTGCATAATCAAGGTAGGGGAAAAATCAAATACACACCTGCGTCCCAAAGAACGTTTCTAAAATTAAAACTACTCGTTTTGCTTCGGTTGTTCGGATCATGTTTTGCAAATGCAGCCTGAAATAAGAAAAAAAATACAGGTATAATTAGACCGTATAATTAAGCAAAAAGATAGGAGTGAACACATATCTTTATGAATTGCATATTACCGGTACAGCATGTATATTGAATGATGAACATATCTTGTGCGTTATTAGTTCGGTATTTGTTGCGATACATAAAATATTAATTAGTTACATTTTCTACCTTGATTTCCTTAAAGATATATATATATGATACATCACAATCAAAATTAAACCTTACACTTCAAAGAACTTCTACCTATACTTTCAACGAACATTATTCTGTTCAGAAAGTTAATATCAAAATGTTTGCTAAAGGTTCACAAGCACAATGAGCAAACATATAATGTTAGTGATGCAAAAAGGCAGTAATTATAAATTAAAAGAAAATTTATCATTTTTCATTCAGACAATAGCGTTTAAAACAAGTGTAAAAATAACGTAATTTTAAAGCTGAATTTTCAAATTTTTAAGTTTTATTTTATTTTATGTTGCGAAAACGCAACACATCAGTCCAAAATGGGTTGAAACATTCCGTATATTCACAAAATTCATTGTAATATAAAATAATAGAATCGTACACCGTAAAAAATTTATCGAACAAAGAACGAACCTGATTCTGCTTTTTTTTCAACATTATTGGATTTATTAAACATTTCAAGTGATTTAGTTGATACTTTTTCTGTTATACAAATAAATAAGTGACTTTTTTTTAAAATTTGAAACTATATAATATACGACCATAAACATCTTAATTTATTATAAATTAAAGTGGCATTTACTCTAATAATAAACACACAAGTTTTCATAGCAATGACGTAGAGGGTCTTGATGAAAAATTTAATAACAAAAAAAGGGTTCATACACATGTGAAGTATTTATAATTACTATAAAATATATATTTAAACTTACCCTCCAGTACTGTAAAGTATACAATAATCCAGGAAGCTCATTTCTGCTTATTTTGCCTGTAATTAGAGGCTGAAAGCAAGTTAAGAAAAACAGTACTTTGTACATAATATAAAAATGTCACATGCATAAAAAATAGCATGAAAAAAAAGTGTGTATTTGAAGTCTCATATGCGAATTTCAGGATAATAAGTCTTTATTGCGACATGGGATAATCCCGCATGGAAAAGCGGGCAGGCATTTTTTGCACGAATACCAAACTTCATACTTCTTTTCTTAATGAACAGAAAGCTTTAAGATATCTATCAGCTTTTGTAGATTAATTATAATAATAATTGCGCGCTTGTGTGTGCCTGTGCGCGAATACCAATTTGCTAGAGTTCTGCTAAAGGATGCTTGAAATTATTCAGAATCCGTCAATCAAAATAAATATTTTGCACGAACCTGACAATTTATTGTGCTCTCTTCATATACAATGTAATGTAATGTTCAAACATACCTCTAGGCGTTGGACATTTCTGAAAGTTGGGTACTTTTTGAGGGAGCCACAAATGTTCAACTTTCGAGGTTTCACTGTACTACTTTTATCAAAACCGAATGTATATATGCAGGGTAAATCAGAACTCTTGAAAAACAAATGCAAGGGGTAGTAGAGGGAACTATGATGTTTCAGAATCGCATATCAATGTGGGGTAGGAAACGTTGTTTTCATTTCCCTCTTAATAATAAATTTAATAATCAATCCTGTAATCAGTATATAGTCCCTATTTTAATAATCAATCGTATAAATAGTCACTTTTAGTCAAGTGTGCTGTGAAAGATCTATTAGTTTTTGCGAGCCATGGTCGTTAAGTTCACTATCATTTCAAAGTGATTATTGTCAGACACGTTTCCGACCCCACATTCATATGTAATTCTGAGCCGCCTTAGCTCCCTCTACCGCCATTTACATGTTTTTCATAAGAATTCTGAATTACCTTGTATATCAAAAAGGGAAGAATAAATGTTAGGTAATTTGAAAATATTTTTGGGCTTGAAAATTAGAAGGAAAAAAAAAAAAAATACAGAGAGACAGAGAGAATGGCTTTGTAGCCTTGTACCGTGACAATGGAAATTGAATTTATTCCCGTAACGTTTCATAAGTAAATTAATTAATTAATTAAAATAATAATAATAATAATAACAGTAATAATAATAGTAAAGTGCTTGACTGAATCTAACGATAATTAAATACTGAACTTGAGGTAAACATGAAAGGTTCACATATTATTCTTAGAATTCCAAAAATTCCTTTACAATTTTTATTTAAGCTTAGAGTATAATATAGTAATAAATAAATCTTATAATAACTAAGAAATAAAATAATATTTCTTTGTAAGCTAAAATTTATATTATCAAAACCTATATAATTAATCATGGCAATGACATACACTTAAAATGAAAGAAAGGAAGAAAAAGATGGCCCTTTATAAACATTTAAAAATAGATGAAGCACAATGCTTAGAGAATGAACCGTCACAACAAGCCTTCGTTTAATTAAATGCAGTGCTGACATTGATGGATACGAACCAGATACTTTGTATTACAAACTTAAAATAACAGTGCAAAAACTTCTTGACAATTGACTATTCTACTATCTGTTCCCATGACAATTTTTCAAAAACAGAACTGAGATTTTGCATATCCCTAACTTTCTATGACTGCATAACAGTAAACATATCCAAATTATTTAAGGGGTAGTGAGCAAGTTACAAATAAACTATGTGTAACTGAGTAACATACGTTGGAGAGGTTCAAGATTCATTATGTACACAAAATGGCCAACAAAACACTGATATTGGCTTTTATACCTTAAATATTGATCACATACATCTATATAAATAAAATTACACTTTTGTCTGTACATTTCTTGGAATTCAAAAATTTTGCGATTTCTATCCGTTTCAAGCACCCGGGAATCCGATGCGACCCTCAAAAAAAGTTTGTCTGTCTGTCATTCTGTCATTCTGTCCGTGAAGCTTTTTTTGTTTAAGCATCACGTAAAAACGACTGAAGCGAATGATATGAAATTTGGTGTCATGATAGGTGGTCACTCACCTTAAAACATAGGCGTCCAATTTTTAAAAAATCTTGATTGGATTTTGAGATTTTGCGAAAATCCTTTCAAACTGCGTAAATTTGTGTTCAAGCATCACGTAAAAACGACTGAAGCGAATGATATGAAATTGGGTGTCGTGATAGGTGGTCACTCAACTTAAAACATAGGCGTCCAATTTTTAAAAAAATCCTGATTGGATTTTGAGATTTTGCGAAAATCCTTTCAAACTGCTTAAATTTGTGTTCAAGCATCACGTAAAAACGACTGAAGCGAATGATATGAAATTGAGTGACATGATAGATGGTCACTCAACTTAAAACATAGGTGTCGAATTTTTAAAAAAATCTTGATTAGATTTTCAGATTTTGCGAAAATCCTTTCAAACTGCGTAAATTTGTGTTCAAGCATCACGTAAAAACGACTAAAGCGAATGATATGAAATTTGGTGTCATGATAGGTGGTCACTCAACTTAGAACATAGGCGTCGAATTTTCAAAAAATCTTGATTGGATTTTGAGATTTTGCGAAAATCCTTTCAAACTGCGTAAATTTGTGTTCGAGCATCACGTAAAAACGACTGAAGCGAATGATATGAAATTGGGTGTCATGATAGGTAGTTGCTCAACTTAAAACATACGAGTCGAATTTTTAAAAAATCTTGATTGGATTTTGAGATTTTGCGAAAATCCTTTCAAACTGCGTAAATTTGTGTTCGAGCATCACGTAAAAACGAGTGAAGCGAATGATATGAAATTGGGTGTCATGATAGGTGCTCACTCAACGTAAAACATAGGCGTCGAATTAAAAATAAATCTTGACTAGATTTTGAGATTTTGCGAAAATCATTTCAAACTGCGTAAATTTGTGTTCGCACATCACGTAATAACTGCAAAGGTGAAAAAATGATATTTGGTGAAATGATAGGTGGTCACTCACCTTAAACTATAAGCATCTAATTAAAAAAAATTGATCAGATTTTGAGATTTTGCGAAAATCTTTTAAAACTGAGTGAATCTTTGTTCCCGCATTAAGTAATAATGACTAAAGCGAATGATATGAAATTTGGTCACATGATAGATGGTTGCTCAACATAAACTATAGGTGTCCAATTTTTTAAACATTTTTATTAGATTTTGAGATTTTGTGAAAATTCTCTCAAAATACGCTTATATTTCTTCAAACATCAAGTTGCTAATTTTAATTTATAGGCGTTGAAATTTTAAAATATATTGATTACATTTTGAGATTTTGCGAAAATCGTTTTAAAATGCTGAAATTTTGTTCCAGCATCACGAAATAAAGACTGCAGGGAATGGAACGAAATTGGGTGACAGGATAGGTTGTCACTCAACTTAAATTCTAGCATTCAAAATTTTTCAAAAATGTTGATTAGATTTTGAGATTTTGCGAAAATTATTTCAATATGCGTCAATATTCGTTCGCGCGTCACATACTTACGACCAAAGCGAATGAAATGATATTACTCAGTTACTCTCTAACCTGTAATATTTTAACAATACTTAAAAATTATAACTTCGCTTTCTTTACTTTGGCAACATACTACATCCATTCTGTGTACTCCTACAATGCTGACGAAAGTTCTTGCTTTTTGGAAATTTGCATTCACTAACCCGTCGAGGACGGGTACTTCAGCTAGTATGCAATAAATTAGAAAGTTATGTAAAAAAAAGTGCCGAATTTTATGGTATCGATTAAAATTTTCAGGAGATTCAAACTAAACAAGTAGAAAGTTTAAATTTTTACATTGCTCCCGTACAGAAAAATTTCTAGCTGGTAAAATGAATTAGGTGATGTACAAAGTTTCAACATTTCATCAGAAAAGGTTCAGTGATATGTTTAAACAAAGTTGGTAATGGGCTATACAATGCCAAAAATAGAAAAAGTGTTGAGTGTTCATGCAATCTTTGTTTTTTTCGTAATTTGAACGACTCCTGACATGGGAACATCCAACGTGAAAAATAGTTTAAGTCGGCATATTTATTTTCATATCTTTCATACTTTTAGGATAAAATACTCAAATTTTGTACATTAGCTAATCAATGTATAGATCACATTTTACGAATGAAGAATTTCTTGTGCGGAGACCTCACAAAAGTTTAAATTTTGTATTTATTCAGTACGGGAGCAATATAAAAATTTAAACTTTCTACTTGTTTAGTTTGCGTCTCCTAAAAATTTTAATCGATAATACCATAACATTATGCAACCTTTTTTTAACATTGTAATTTATTGTATATGTCTATGATCAATATTTAAAGAATAAAAGCTTATGTCATATCAAAACAATTCTATGTTTTGAAATGACCTTTTCTAATTTTTCAGAATGCGGACACAATCTGCATTTATCTAAACACAGTTGTTAGCAAGAAACTACAGCTTAAAAAATACGCATTACCAAAATTTTTATCGCAAGTGACATTGAAAGGATACATCGCGTAGCATGATGAGATTTTTACAAAGCTCTAAGCTCGGCTTCTCGCAGAGTAAATTTAAGGCTGAAAATAAAACAAAAGAAACACTGTTAACACAGTTTTAAAGAATATTACAGAATAAGACAAAACACTGATGAGAAAATATCCATAATAAGTAAAAAATGCACTTCTTACATGTCTCTAAGAGATCTCATTTGTTCGTAATAACTACACACTAACGGATTCAGTCTCTTGAAGTCAAGGTTTTCACACTCAAAGAGCTGAAATTCACACGTTACTGCGTTTCGATAAATAAAAGGGGTCGTGGCTGTTTTTATTAATTTTTAGCACTGTAGTGCTGTTATTTTTTGTGGGCCGATTTGCGTCGCCGTGTTTTCGTTGCATTTTTCAATAGGGTTGCCCAGTAGCGTGGGAGGGCAGATTAAAATGTTAAAAATCGCCAAGCTTTGCAATTTTGATGATTTATCGACAAGTTTGGTGCGGAAAAATAAGTCTCCAATACTGAAACTAGCTTGGCGATATCTTCCATATTTGGCGAGAAACTGGCAAACGCTATAGTTTACTACAAAGGAAAAGTATAGCTAGAATATGCCTGAAGAATATTGTTAAACGGTTTTAGTAAACGCTGTTAATATAAAATTCGATTCCAAAGAAGTGTTTTATGGAACAATCAAGAAAAATATGGCACACTCATGAATAATGATTCACTTTTCAACATAATGGAATAAGTAAGAAAGTAAGGACGACGCATGCATCATGATACGCTTTGAATATACAACATTTTAGCGCGTATTTAAAATATGAATGTGCTTCAGATTTTTAAAGTTATTTTTTATTTATTTTTGAAAATATCAATTACTTTTTCATTACGGAGTTTTGCTCAGTAATAAATTCAATGTAGGATATTCCTAATTCTTTTAAGACTCGCATTTGTCACCTTTTCTACTGCTGAAGTAAAGAAATACATTTAATCTAAAAATGAGAATACTTCATTTGCGAAATTGCATATACAGACGACGTTTGTTTTTAAGAACTCGTATGACACCACGCAAATAGCTCGTAAAATCGAGTCGTAAAATTATCTTAGATTATTTAATCGCAATGTTAAATCGCAATTGTTTCGTAAAATAGAGAATTGTAAAAACGAGCGTCGACTGCAATCGCTCTACAATGAAGTAGATTTTAATGCTACTAACCTAAGAAACATGAGGGCTACGTACATTATTCGAAAAACTCCATGAGAAATGTTCATGCATAAATATACCATGCTTGTTGTAACCCTTTAAAGCGCAGTGTTCCCGCTCTAGTAACACCAAACTCTGACGTTCTGACTGTTGCCAGTCACGAAGAATAGATTTGATTTCTATAAAAATAGTTGCGGGTGACATAGCTCCAAGAGAATCCTTTTTAGCACTTTTTAGCACGTCATTTCCCGTAAAAAAATGGTCACGGTTATTTTTAACAGCACTGACATCTGCTGAAAAATTTAAGAATGCGAGAACAGCTGGATAGATTGCCCAATGCTGAAGAAAGGGCAGCCGTTGGAATCGCTCGACTTAACTACCAGCAAGATGGCGGACTGAAACGTTAATCGCTTGCCACAGATCTAGAGACCCTTTTCTCACGACAGCTGGCTGTCCCGCACAGCCAGCTGTCGGCAATTTGCTGTTGTATCAATTTGAACAGTATTACTGTTTATTTTACTGATAAATGCATAATAAAAAGTAAATTACTTTGATAAACTTCTTTGGTGTGTGCATCTTTATATTTTCTAAAAATAAAATTAGTAAATAAACAATGAATACTTTCTGTCGGCATCGCATTTTTGTGAATGTTCCATCATTTTTTTCATTTTTATATCTGAAATTTTTTTTCCATGTAATTGATTTTGAGCTACAAAAATCGGACGTTAGAGCACTTTCTAATACTGAAAAGAACGCATATTTCAGTTCATTCTTAAGAAGGCTACCTTAATTTCTCAAATATCTCTTAATAAAGAAACGCCAAATATAGAAGATGAGTATCCCCAAGTAGCGGGAAACTAATTCGCTTGTCACTGATGGTGGACCAAGTAATCCGAAATATGTACTACGATACCTTTTGGCATTTTATTTACAAAGCAAAATCACTTTCTTTCCAAAGTAACACAAAAATTTTTGTTTTTAATTCGTTTCTATGCTCTTACTTTACTAAATGTTATTGTATATATAACACTTTTCTCTGAAAATGATACGTGCTGCATTTACAGCTCTTTATTTGAGGTTACAGTAAGAATTAGAATAAACATGCACTATGGATGGTCTACTTCATACAGAACAACATTTTAACAGGAAATACTAATATGTTTATCTCTCTTGCCTAATTTATTAAGGAAACTGAGTTCTAATTAAGAGTACCATAGGACTGTAAAAAAAATCTTTTACCTTTTGATTACTTTGATAGCACATTTTTATTCCTTTCTAAATGAGTTAAAGTTGTATTTATATTGTAACATTTTAGTGGTAATTACATAAAAAAAGCATTAACGTATAAGTGTAAATATGAGAAAAAGGATCCAAGTAAAATTAACTAAAAATACGAGGGAATTCTATAAGCAGGAAGTTTATCTTACATCGCCAACATGATCTCAAAATTTTCTGGAGAAGCAAAGCATCGATTTCTAGAGGAATCTAAAAGAAGAACAGACAACGATTAAAAAAATAATTTTCTGTAATGAAATAAATAAATAAAGAACATGGTTAGGTATAGTTTTTTTAAGTGAAGCTTTCTTACTTTATGCATTAACTTTGAGAGGATGGGGAAATCAGTCTATGAAGAAAGAAAAATAGGAAATGGCGAAAAATAAGTCAATTTATATTCAACACAATTTTTAAAAAATACTTTGGAATTTTAAAATTTTATGAACAAATTTTCTATTTAAAATTTAATGTATTACCTGCAGTGTAATGATGTCATTGTTGTAAGAAAATGTAAGGTCTCTACACAAGACATTTTCATCGTTGACTTCCCTAAATCAGTAAAAAATACATAAAAGTTTTAATGGAAAATTTCTCTATACGCATAAAAGTAAAATCAAATAAAAATGAGCAAAACTTTTAGATGTTTTTTTATTGGGAGATTTGTATCCAATAAAAAAAGAAACATTTTACTCAATTTGTCCATAGAGAGGCATACATATAATCGTGCTCTTTAATACTGTTAATGCCTGTCCTTGCTTTAACTGCCGTCAGTATTAATTAATTACCACAAAATGTATCTATTCTACTGATATGTAGCTCAAAGAAAATGATATATGTAGCATTGCAGTTATTTTGCAATTATAAATGTGTGCCCTTAGCAAAGAATTCAATGACCAATTCCAGGAAGCAATGGAGGGGAATCTCATATTCTTGTAACGATAGGAGCAAAAATGTAAATTATGCGTAATTCAATAGTATAAACAGAAATAATATAAATTTGCCAACAATACAACATCCATTGCCTTATTGCTGAACAATACTTCCCAATCTAAAAGGTAAATAATAAAGAAGAAAACAATAAATCATGCTATACATTTTTAGTGTTCATTGTTGGAATAATCATATAAGTTTGATCTCAGTTATATCCGGTCTTTAACAAGAGCAAGCTTCAAAAGTTACAAATCTTTATAATATGTATGGTTTAATTACTTCTATTCTTTGGATTATTCTATTTTAATCCACTTGAACGCACTTTTTTGAGCATATTATATCTATTAACTCATTTAAACTTCAAGATCTTTTCTCTAAATCGAAGGAATCGGATCTGGATCTGGTGGGAAGAAAGGAAAATTGCCAGATTACTTTTCTTCTTTTTGTACAAAAGAGGTGAAAAGTTTGAAGACTTTTATCATCGATAGCAGAAGTACATTATTTAGACATTATTAGTGTACATTATTTAGACACTGAAGCCAATGGTTTCAGTGTCTAAATAATGTAGCATAAGGTTATCAAATATCTCAGAAATAGGATCTGGATCTAGTGGGAAGAAAAGTAAATTGCCAGATTACTTTTCTTCCCACTTTTTTCTACAAGACCTGAAAAGTCTTATTTATCATCGGAAGAGTTTAAGCAGAAGAAATCGCTTCAGTGTCTAAATGATGTATCAATCTTCAGAAATCGGATCTGGATCTAGTGGGAAGAAAAGTAAATTGCCAGATTACTTTTCTTCTCACTTTTGTCTACAGGACCTGAAAAGTCTTATTTATCATCGGAAGAGTTTAAGCAGAAGAAATCGCTTCAGTGTCTAAATGATGTATCAAACATCAGAAATCGGATCTGGATCTAGTGGGAAGAAAAGTAAATTGCCAGATTACTTTTCTTCCCACTTTTTGACTAAAAGAAGTGAAAGTTTTGAAGACTTTGATCGTTGGTAGGGTTAAAACAGAACTTATTGCCCCAGTGTCTAACGATGAAGGCTATAAAGTATCTCAGAAATCGGATCTGGAAATGATGGGAAGAAAAATAAATTGACAGATGACTTTTCTTCCCACTTTTTAAAATGTTGAAGATTTTCAACTTCGGCGAGTTTATAGCAGAAGAAATAGCCGCAGTGTTAAGGTAAGGCAGCATAAGGTTATAATGTATAAACTCAAAGATGTGCGTGAATTTAAATAAAATTTTAAATATTTAAGTAGAAATGATCGTGGGAAGTAAATAACGTTTGACTACTACTCGTAACTTTATTAGCTATTTTATAGAGAAATTCATGTAGAAATTTCAGTTGAATTTGAAAAATGAGAAAAAAATGATCATTAATAATAAACATATTTTTATTTTTATTTTTTCTTAAAGAAACAAGATTACGTTTTGAAAGAAATATTCAAATATTTGAAAAAAAATAGGAACATACGAGGGTTATTATTAAAAAATGTTCCAATTTCCCCATTCAATCAGTAATTTTCTTTTTTTTTTTTCCAATTTTTACACATTGTTAGCCAGAAAATTAGTACTTTTAATGAAATGTATCAAATTTCATACACTTTTTTCATTGCAAGTTACAAAATTTATTTTCTGGAGTAGCTGACAAGATGAAAAATATCCACTCGCTGTTAACAGACATTTAATTGGAAAAAAAAAAAGATTAAAATATTTATTTTAAAAAAATATACGCATGATTTGACAGGTAGCAAAATGTGCCAAAATATTTAAAAATACACTTTTCTTCAAATTATTTATTGATTTAAGTACACTCTGTTACGCTCAATGCAGACAGTACATTTTTTCTTAATAAAAAAGGAATATTATTATTTTACAAATGTAAATTTATTGTGTTTCTAGTTACTAGATTTTTTATCAATGTACGTACGAATAAAGCATCTCAAAGTAAAAGTTAAAACGTAATTTAAGTTACTTTTGGTCACAGTATGGGCATGC
This sequence comes from Cheiracanthium punctorium, assembly GCA_038373885.1. Lineage (NCBI taxonomy): Eukaryota > Metazoa > Arthropoda > Arachnida > Araneae > Cheiracanthiidae > Cheiracanthium > Cheiracanthium punctorium. Next base: position 207,090 of record JAWZYV010011709.1, on the reverse strand, counting down.
TGTAACAAAATGGACAGGTACACTGGGGACAAATAGCTCTTTATTTGGAATTTACTTTTTTGTTAATTCTGTTTAGATTTGGCTTTTATCTTATTATCATCATGTTCCGTAAAGCTTTTAAAAAAACATTAACTTTAATCTTAATTGCGTAACAGTTTAACATAAAATAAGTAACATAGTGACCTTAAAAGTATGCACCTTCGTATTTTAATTAATTTATTTTCTTCCATAAAAGAACCGCTCAGATGTAGTTAACAATCATGGAAGAAATGATCGACTGTATAATATAACGATTTAATAAGACAGAGCCGTATGTTGGGAAATTCAGCTGTGAAAAATTTGGTAACACCGTAGACATTCAAATAAAACAAAATTCTGGGATACAAAATATAATAAGCAGCAGAGAAAAAACGAGTTGTTGAAAAAATTAAATTATTTATCGTGCATAAAAGAGGCAGAAGTATAATCTTCAATTAAATATCCTATTGATAGAAAATCGTCTTTTATAACTTTATCACTGTTTGTTCTTTAAACTTTTGTACGGAGACAGAGGATTTAGAGACAACGCTAAATGTTATGTATATATTTCGGACGCTGGGTTAATGATCTTCAATATTAAAATAAACCGAATTGCTAAGACTATCTTCTTTTCAAAAGCTTTATGTGAAAGCTGCAAGAACAAACAGAGGGAAATTGAATGCCATTGAATGAAAGGGACATGATTTGTAACATTTTCTGAGATCAACACGTTAATCATTAATAATAAACAAAATTTCAGTTTTTTCCTTAAGTGACAAGATTGCGAGTCTTAAAACAAATATTCCCTTTTTATCGAAGTGTAGAGAATTAAAATGAACAAAAACCACAGTACATATAAAACCTTCAACTATAAGCGTAGTGTTTTAGTATTACATAATATTATTTACACTTAAGCTTCTACATGCAGGCCTATAATATGCTATTTAACCTCCAATAATATGCTATTTAACCTCCACTAAATGTTTACACTAAAGTCCAAATTTCTCTAAATAGTCAATACTTTAATTTGGAACCTAGATAGCAGGTACTTTTTTATTGAATACTCTTAAAAAACTCGAAGTCTATTATCCACTGAAAAGTTTCTCAAAGAATTGAAGGATTTTTAAGTTGCGTGTGCGTCTGGTAACTGATGGATGGTTTCATCTTCTAAAATATAATTAATACATATGGAGGCAGTAGTGTTCGGAATTCGTTATTTCAGACCTATTGCCGCTTTTAGGATGATACTAATAAGTAAGATTTAAACCAAACAAGAAAACGTGAGACAACAAAAATGCAAGAAGCTGAAATAGTCTTAAAATGCACTACTAGATGGCAGCACCACAAAACATATCCGAGGAGTCTTGTTTTCTTTATGGAGTATCTCTTTTATCGGTTTACGTGTGTGTATCAATTATTTTTAATATTAGTTTCCCAGCAGTGGCGGCCCGTGGTCAAAACTGTTAGTGCAGCCGGAAGCATATGACCCCCCCCCCCCTTTTCCTCCGGACAGGATTGGAAAATCTTTGTTACTGAATTCGAAAGCTGGCGGATTAAGCCCTCACCGAGGGAAAAAAAAAAAAAAAAAAGAAATTACATAAAAAATGTAAGAGATCCTATTTTACTTTCATAAAATGGATATAAATTTCAACCAGCCGCTCCTACCCTCAAAATTGCATTAATCCGTGTCTGATTTGAAGTTTCCTTAGAATTTTCTTTTGTAACGATAATAACTTGAGAAGAAAAGAAAACTTACTTATTTTTTATAAGTCAAATCAATCCTCCTTTCTTTTAAACATGCGAATCGGTCAGTGATGTCCCCATAAAAAGGCGTTGTTTTAATTCAGATATCAATAATTTTAAAAGCTCTTTAAAATTTCCCATGTTTAAAGAATTTTCTCGCTCGCCATGTCCTCTAAATGCCAGTTCTTGCTTACTTAAAAACAATACTGCTTTGATGGGTAATTGTCCATTCATAAGCGTCTATTCAGGCTTATCTTATTGATAAATTCAGCAATATAAAGTCGAGAGTTTTCCAAACATATATTCTCCTTACCCCCTCCCTCAGTTCTCCTCCGAGCCAATCAGTTAGTCGAGTTCTCAAGTTCAGCCGCCGTTAGAAAATCTTTCATCGGCTGTATCAGCTGCATACTCCCTATGCCGGAGAGGCTGCTTACGTAGTCGTTGTCATGTCAACGGTGCTGCCAATTTTCTTTTCAGCGCTCTGGACTGAACCAAAGATTTTCCCAATTGAATTGCGGGAAGATTAAAGTGCTTTTTTTCTGAATGAGCGATCCGGCCACAATACGTTTTTTTTTTTTTTTTTTTTTTGTTTGTTTTCGGAGATTTTTTTAGTTTACCGTAGGAATTCCACAATTCTAATCTGAATTTAGGAAAATTAGTAGAATAAATCATTTTAAAGTATGTGCTGATAATTTCAAGTGCAGCCCGGCTGTACTTGCTGTATCCCACGAGCTGCCACTGTTTCCCAGGGCAGGGCACGGGAGGTTTAAACAAGGATATCACGGAATTTTCCATGATGACATAAGATATTCCCTTCATTGGTAATGATGCAATATTTTAAAACAAAATATTTAAACAACGATCATTCATCCATCATGATCCAATGACCGACCACTTCACCCTTCTCTAATAGACATGTTTTCGCTGTCACACTTACATTTAATGATCAAGTGCATGAACACTAATGAGCGCCAATATGATTAATTTTAAAGGGGATCTTTCATTTTTAAGGGTCAGGAGGTTCATCTCGGGCTTTCCAACACGTTAGAATACTAACATAAAATAAAACAAAAAAGCTCAGTGTGTTATTAAATATGCTTCCTATATTGACCGCTAGAGAGATCGAACCCTTTCGTATAAGGGAGAACCTATGAACAGTGCAAAAGGAATTATAGAAATGTTGCCTGTAACATAACATTTTCTGAATTCTGAAAAACGGAAAATTTACAGACCATAATAATTTTTAACGATTTGCGTTTCGATTTGCAATGTAGGTAGCTTGGGAAAAAAAAAATGCATGTCAATGTGTAATACGTGCATTGCCTGAAGTGAATACCTCTGAAATGTGGGCTTTTGCCAGTGTGCTTTTTCGTGCTCACACATGACGAATTGTAGACACACAATTACAGTCACTGCGTATTTACTACAGCATTTTCATGTATCTATAATTGTTATTTTGTAATCTAACTACTGCGTGACTTATGCTTCCTCCATTGGACGTCATTGAACTGTTTTTGCACATGCGTTATTGTTATCATATCACTAACGTTTACATTTAGCTATTGCCGTTCGCAGCGTGGAACTATCGTCGATTTTGGTACCGCGTACGTTAGCGTATTATGTAAGTGCATTAGACCCTCAGAAAGCAAATTTCTGTATCCGCCACTGGGCATACGCGTAACTGAATTGGGATTTACCACCCCCTTTTTAGTGAGCCGCAGCTCGCAAAAAAGGTCTTATGAGTTGTTCTTACAATAGAAAAATATAGTTTAAAAAACCAAAAAACACGCTTTAGTGATAAATTGAACTAACTAAAACGCGAAAAATAATTCTTAATATAGAAATAAATTAATGAACGAAAAATAGTATTATTGTGAAAAAAGCGTGGGGTGCTTTGTGCTATATTCTTTGTATCATTTTTGTACTAATCGTACCTATCGAATATTCTCAAGAACTGATATAGGGAGCACCCCACGCTTTTTTCACAATAATACTATTTTTCGTTCATTAATTTATTTCTATATTAAGAATTATTTTTCGCTTTTTAGTTAGTTCAATTTATCGCTAAAGCGTGTTTTTTGGTTTTTTAAACTATATTTTTATTTTTCACTTTTTAATTCGATTTGCTATAAAAGCGTGTTTTTTAGTTTTTGTTAAACTGTAAGTATTTAAAATTTATTTTTAATTTTCGATATCTCTTATAAGACACTAAGGAACACTAAGTTGGAAAGTACAAACTGTGAGATAATTTATTTTCACTGTGCACCAGTGGCGTAGCCAGGATTTTATTTCGGGGTCGGCGGGGTATCAAATTTAAAGCTTAAAGTTCAATTGTAAGCTAAGTAAAGGGTCCCATTTCGGGGGGCGGGGGAAGCAGCCCCCTGAGATCCCCCTCTTGCTACGCCCCTGCTGTGCACCAAAGTATTAATCAACCTGCAGTTAAATGCTACCTTCCTCACTAAAAAGGAAAAATAGGTCTCTAATGAACAAATAAAAGCCTATTAAAAAGAATGGCCTTCACATGTTCTTGTACTCAAATCTTCCATATTGTGATGGATCACGATATTTTGTAAAAATAAAAATATTGCCATGCTTAGGATTCGAACCTGGGTTATTGCGGCCACCACGCAATGTACTAACCAGTATACAATCACGGCCACAGTAAAAAAAGTTTTCTTAAGATTGTAATCTTTGGAAGTGTTCTACTTTCAATCAGGATAAGAAATGAGGAAATTATTTAATCCTGGCGATCATGATCAGGATAATGAGATACACTTATAAAATTATTGTATTGTCACCGGTTCTTCATAAATGTACAAAGTATAAATTAAATCTGACCGTTTAAAGTGTGCCAAATTTGAGTTCAAAGGAGTCGGTTACAAAAATACATACAGGTGAAGCTAACAAATAAAAGCGTGTTAAAATCAGGATACTGGGATACACTTATCAAATTATTGTATTGTCATCGATCCTTGATATAGCTATAAGTTTTAATTAAATCTGACCGTTTAAAGTGGGTCAAAATCGAGTTCAAAGGAGTCGGTTACAAACATACAAGCATATAAACATACATACATACAGGTGAAGCTAATAAAAGCGTGTTAAAAAAAAACTTCTTCTGAGGCAGCTAGAGCTTGAATTTAAGGGTATTCTACCTGAAGAGCGATCGTCGTCACGGGACTTCTGAACAGGTTTAAAAACAAACCAGCGATGTTAAGCACTTGAAAAACTGAATAATGCTTGTTCGACTAACGCACTATGGACTGATATTAACAGTAAAGTTGCATATCTCGTGAAACTATATTGTTTATAAAGTTTCACGAGACTTTATAAAAACTTTCGTGCTTATCAATAAGAAAAAAATCATAAGCACAAAAGCTGCCTTCAAAAATCTGCCGAAAATTTACCTATTTTTGTAAATATCACGAAATTCCGTATGCTTAGCATTTTTTTCTCACCATTTCGTAACTCTTACAGGTTTGCTCTCATAGTCAGTTAGTTCACAGTGCAAATCGTAAAGAGACATTCCAAAAATTTCCGAGCCTCTATCTCAATTAATTAAAAAAAAAAAAAACTTTTCAAAAGTTGTATGATTTTCTAGTGGAGCATCCTTAAAAAATCAGCCTCTCATCTGGTTACGTACGTCAGTGCACGTGGGCTGCAGAGAACAACAGAAACGCCGGCACTTGCGTAGGGTCGTACGGAAAAAGCCGGACAAAATATATCTATACACTCACCATATGTTGCTGACCTCGTCGGTGAATATCCTGAGCAGGAACTTGGTCTCGCAGTTGGGCTGGACCGTAAAAGGGATGATGACAAAGTCTCCGGGCGGCAGTGTGAAGAAAATCACCGCCTCTCGTATGGGGGCGTGCAGCACCACGTCCAAGGCCTGGTGCGTGTGTACGAAGTGGGTATTGATCCTGGAGACGTTGGGTGGTACCTGAAGAAGGAGGTTCGCGTAAGAATTAATCAGAGACGAGCAAAACTGGCATTATTTTTCTCACAGTGCCATTTCAAGAAGTTATATAAGGCAAAGGCTAGGATGAGAGACATAGAGCTTCTATTTTGTAGATATTGTTGGACATAAGAGAGGTTGTAAAGTGTGAAACCTCTGTAATGCTCGAAGCACACTAGCATTTACAGAAACAACTGACCCTTTTTCGGCCGATTTTCTAAGGGGTTGGTGCAATAGCAATCAAAATACTCAAATACCGAATCTTTTAAACCAAAAATATTGAACTCAGGTTTAGCTGCTTACTCCCTTTGCAACTATTGCGCAAGGCTTGGTCGCAGCGGAACATTCAAAGATCAGAAGGACGCAATGCTGGGAACCGAAGAATGAATCTCTGTTTTAGGAAGGACTGAAGATAATAGAATGCGTCACTTGAAAGGTAACAGCACGTGAAAAAAGATCTCCATTCACACTGATACACCAGGCTCGGGTTTCTCATAATCATGAAAAACCGGGGCCTTGAAATTGAGGTCTCTTTTCCACAAATGCTGCCTTTTATTCTTCTGCTCTTTCTTCCTATTTAAATTTTCTGTCTAAACCACAGTGGTGAGAGCTAAAACGGTAAAAGCATAGTACATAGTTTTTTTTTCTTTTCAAATGGCTGGGTCATTACAGGAATGTCATTAGGCCGACCAGCGTTACCCTCTATGAGTGGTCTAATTTTGAACCAATTCTAGATAAGAGACTTTAGCACATGAAATCGACACCTCCTCTTTTTAAACAAGGAGGACATAAGCAACAAACATATTTTACGTGCGTCAGCTCCCATTACCATACGGGATTCCACAGCAACCCAGCAGAGAGAGGTTTTCACCCTCCCAAGCACTGGCCAAGCCCAGGTTGCTTCATTTTCCGTGTTCTTATGGAAGCGGAACTTAGCGACCAGTCCTCTGCGGGACATAATAATCATTGTTACATATTTATTTGTTTGTTTTTCTTGAGCAATTGAGATTGTTACTTAGCTTCCTTTGTCGCGAGAAAAGTCAAAGGAGGTAGTGGGGACAAACTGTAATACTAATTTCGAATAGCAAAATTATCCAGGGTGTCCCAAAATGGTGGTAACGGACTTTAATTCGTTATCTATTAGAGATAAGTGGGCAAGGTAAATTGAAAAAAAAAATGCTCAACATATGGTCGGAAAAAAGATTAAACTGCGAAAAAACTCCTCCCGTTAATTTTAAAAAAGTTTCACTATTTAAATTTGAATACGACTCCTGTACAAAAAACTCCCGATGAGTAAAATGTGCCCTTCTAAGGTTTAATTTAATCTAAAATTAAGTTTCTAAGAGTTAAATAATCAAAGGTTGCATACGGTTGCGTGTAAATCAGTTAATGTGTGAGCGCGATTTATGATTCTATAACATTTCCATCGACTGGCAATCGAGTTCGACGATTTTTCACCAAATAGAGCAGACATCGCCAAGCTGGGTACGGTTTTGCTCACGCGTCAAAAGTTGGAGAATTGAGTGACATTTTGCCCGATATTTTGGATGCATATGTCCATCCTCAACGAATCTCACTAGTATAATTTATATAGTAGAACACTTTCAGTGGTTAGAGTAACTTCAGGAAATTTAACAAACAAATATTTTAAAAATGAATTTACCTTGAGGTTTACTTTGTACAAAATTTCACATCTTTTGAAAGATTTTCTAAATAAGACGCTTTCGGGAAAATAGTCAGTCACAGTTATGACATTCTCTTTTATAGCACTCGTGCTATGCATACAAAGAAGCAGAACATTGCAGGTGTCAACGATCATAGCTTATTGGCAAGTAACAGAAAATTCTGCAGTACATAAAAGTATAGTTACCTCGTACACTGTGAAACCGAGCGGTAGAAGTGGATATTTCTTGCTGGGCTCTACGAAATGGGCTCCCAGTGAGTAGTACTGGAGGATGGACACAACAACGTGACATTTTTTGGCACCGTTCTTTGTAATGTGAACACGAAACTGGGGATTCATGGCAGTGGTATCTGCAAACAAGAAATACACTTTTTATTTTCTGTCTGTGGTATCTGCAAACAAGAAAAACACTTTTATGTCGGTATGTGTGTTTCAATAATCCCTCATGTTGCACATTCGAGTTTATGCCTTATAGCCTCACTCAGGGTTTTCCCAAACTATTTCTGTCGGTGTGCTTCGAGGGTATTTGAATTTTAGCGGAGCCACTTGTGCTGTACTAATAACAATTTTCCTATGCTAACCTTATCAATTTGAGGTCCAAGCCGGAGCATCCCTCGGGTTGGAATTTTTGGTGAAGCGAACTAAGCCCGAGAGTCGCTCGGGGTCAACTTCCCACTCGCTGGAGTATCACTCGGACAAAGACGTCCCGTATCCTCTTCTGTCCGAGTGATACTCCAGCTGAATCTGATACGACTGACGATTTCTGAATGTTCAGAACGTTTCGGATATTCAACTTATCAAGGAGCCATGGCTAGAAGAATGTTTTTCTTTGAAAAGTAAAAACTTGTTATTTAATGGATTTTATTGCTCACAACGAAGAAAAAGTATACATTATATGGCTCAGGTTGTCTCCAAATCTGGACGCCTTAAGGAAGTACTAACATTTACAATAGGAACAACGACGAAAAGGTAAACAGTCCCAGACTAGATATCTATGGTAATAAAGACCATCTTTGTATACCAAGACCTTTACCATGGGGCCCTGAAATTTTTTTCTTGAGACGCAGTCAAAATTCAGTCAATGTCGGGCACGCGAACCCAGTTTTATAAAGTAATAGTTAGATATGAATATATTTATTGCGGCTTTTAAAATGCAGCAATCAAATATTGTTTACTTCACCTTTTATTTTTATGAATATTTAGTATGTACTAAGCACACCTCATTTTCACCGAAGATGTTTTTAATGCTACTTCTAAACGTAGCTGTTAAAATGTAAGAGCTTTATTTGAATTTTAAATTAGTTCAGTATATTTTATATTAACGAATAGTTAAACGTTTTCCTTGGGAAAATGGAAACATTTGCATTTTGTGGAAATTCGATTGCGCAATTTTTAACCTCTGAAGGGAGTTGCCTCTAACTATGAAACTTGGAAAGATGTTTTCGGATCCGCCTTATGTCAATATAATGTTATTATCTCTTTAGTGATTTGAAAGAAATTTTACAGGTTTTCTTTTATATTAATAAGTTTACCATTGATCAATATTAACATACAATAGTCTAAATTATTTTTTAAAAATATTTGCTGTTTATTGTTCACAAATTCATATTTCCTGCTTAGTCAGCACGCGCATACCGAATAAAAACTTCAAATCGAAGTACAATTTAATCTCTTTTAAAATCGGAACTACGTAGGGAATTCCTAAATTCTTTTTAAATGACTATTGCTAAACGTTGCTATTAAATTTGTAGATAAATAAGCATTTCAAACATATGGCAAAAAAACACACTCATTGGAAATTTTTGAATCAAGTGATTTCATAGTTTTTATATGCACAAAATAATATCTCACTTCTGAAAAAATGCATTTAAGTTTAATGGTGGTTATCCATTAATTATATTTTAATTTTTTCTTGAGAAGTTAAATATGTAATAAGAATACTTGCAATAAGGTATTTTTTAAAAAGGTTATGAAAAGTTCTAATCGAGATTTTCGATTCGACTCACAATAATTTTTGTTTTTCAAAGACTTAAAATTAGTGTTCCTATGATTATTACTTAGCAAAACTTGTAAAACGTTTTCTATGCTTTTCGCTATTAATAGTAAACCACACAGCATTTTTTGCGACAGAAAAGTTAAGGTATCTGCCTACATTGAAATGGCCAGTTTTTACGAAAAATTCGAATGTTTGATTTTTGCCTTATTTTATAAAGAGGGCTTTAGGGATTCCAAAACACCTTTATGTTTGTTTTTACGACTAGAAACAAAGTTACAGAAAATTAAGTAAATAAGTAGAGCACAATATTTCTTTAAATGCGTTAAAAAGTAAAATCTTTAATTGTATTTTCTTAAAAACTAGTTTTCAATAATTTTTATTCTCAATAAAATTGATTCTCCAGGAGTTTCATAGATATTTATATAAAATTTTTCTACATTATTCCTCACACTCTTTTCTACGCTTTGAACTAAAGTTCTAGGTATAAATTCGATGATTTTACCAGTTTTTATTTATATAAACAAATCATTTTTGTAAAGAAAAATCTGTGTATTTCTATTTGAGTTGAGATATTTCAATTAATTTAAGGAACATCACAAAACTTTTAGCTCAGCATAAATGAAATTGAAATACGTCATGACAATTTCTGCATACGACTGCTGGCGTTACTGTAATTTTTTTTTAACTTTTTACAAAATGGCCTATTTTTTAATTTTTTCAAATAAAAATATATATATATATATAAATTACATTTATTTCAAATCTTTTAAGTCACATTTCAATTAAAATCGATGTGTTTATGTAATTATTCAGAATTTTTTTTTAAGTGCTTCGAACGTAGGCAAGCAGATACCTTAAATCTGCCTGAATCACCAACGAGCCACCATGAAACCTCTCAATGTCTTGCGAGGTGATATTAATTACACAGGAGTGGCAGCTTGTTACCTTTGCAAAGCGGACCCCCGCCAGCATTGAAACCGGGCCTCCACCGCCTCCGTGCTAGCACAGCTCTCCAGGGCCTCTTGCTGTGCAGGGCCGGTTCCAGCATCCAGTCATCGGGCCCCACATGCAGCAGATCTAGGAACGTGAAGTTGCGCAAGAAATCCTCGAATGACATCCTACCAGCAACAAGAAATTGCACTCGTTAGGAAACAGCCATGACAGAGTTTGGAGAGGTCAGAAGAAATGAACAATTATAGTAATTATATGATAACCCTTTAACGCGCAGTGTTCCCGCTCTGGGAACACCCAACTCTGACGTTTTGACTGTTGCCAGTCACGAAGAATAGATTTGATTTCTATAAAAATAGTGGCGGGAGACATAGCTCCACGAGAATCCTTTACTTTTTAGCACGTCATTTCCCGTAAAAAAATTGTTACGATTTTTAACAGCATTGACATCTGCTGAAAAAGGGAAAAATGCGAGAACAGCTGGATCGATTGCCCAATGCTGAAAAAGGGCAGCCGTTGCCATCGCTCGACTTAACTACTAGCAAGATGGCGGACGATCGAAACGTTCATCGCGTGCCACAGATCTAGAGACCCTTTTTTGACGACAGCTGTCGATCGTCCGCCATCTTGCTAGTAGTTAAGTCGAGCGATGGCAACGGCTGCCCTTTTTTCAGCATTGGGAAAGGGTTACGCCTCAAAGGAATAACGGTTCAGAAGCCTGCATGCGCGAAATTTTGGGTGCGACATAATTTTTTGTGTATACTGTATTTAATTTGCGCAAAAGAATGTTTGTTCATGCCTGTCTATTAAAAGAAGCAGAAAACTGCCATAAATTTAACCGTTTACGAAGTCAAATGGCGAGTTGAACTTCGGAAAGTTTATATGCAGTACTATTGAAACAACGCTACTGTAAATAACAAAATAGAATTAGCAGTTTTGCCTGAACACACATAAAAACAAATTAAACTGTAATGCATTTAGAATGATAGAAGCCTCACCATGGAACAGTGGTTATGCCACTGAAAATGGTAGACGGCCGAAGTCTGAAGGTCCCGGGTTCGGGTCCCATCGCGCGGCTGTCGATCTAACGGTCTGGAGTTTTGGTACGTTTTCTCCAGATGTAACATGAACACGCGTTAGAACCCCTTAGAAATTCCTCCTACCAAGGCACTCACACCATCCTAGGCATATACCTCTCGTGCAGGTTTGCCTTAAAAATGCAACACACAACTCGAATGGTACAAATGTTGCTGAAGAAGGTTGAAACCTTTATACCATCCAAAATATATGTATATGCTTTTTCATGTTTATGCATGTTTAAACAAAGTGATTTATTCTTTTAATGATAGTACTATTTCTCTATAGCTACACTAGGAGGAAAAGAACTAATTTCTTTACATGGAGTTCAATTTGTTTACATCCAGGATAAAATTACAATTATTGTATTAAGAACTACACTGAGAGAAAAAAAAAATACCACTCTTATCTAGAAGGAATAAATGAATATTTTTTGTGTCCCAAAACTAGAAGGATAGATCATAAACTTATGCGTATTTGCAACTGGTATAGACGAAATGGTGAAGAATTTCTAGTCCGTAGTATTCTGGCTAATCACAGTAAAGTGACTAGTTTGTGTAACGAGAAATTATCGTTTGAATTTTGGAATACACTTACGCACTAGAATGACCGTTTGTGAGTTTACCCGATAGCGTACGCAGCGATGGAGAGATATTTTATTCTGGGTACAAGCACCATATTATAGACGAGAGAGCTAAACATTGGATAAGTGGGCTTAAAAGTGTCTCGCTCTATGATCTGGTATTTATAGAGAGTACATAGGCTCATAAATTCAATATTACTAAGAAATTTGACCAATCCATTTAGGTAACCTGGCTCGCGAAATCATGTTTGGTGAATGTCTCTGATAGTATATTACGGCAACTCTTACAGTCAGTGAAGAAAAAGCTAGTAGATAACGTTAATAATAACAGATAAAGACACACGTTTACTGATCGATTTTCATTTATTCATTTTGATAGGAAAATTCAAGACAGAATATCAAAAGCTATTGTTTATAAAGTCGTATATAAATCTGTAGAGGTTGTCCTAAAAGATGGTAACACGCTTTAATTCTTTATCTGCTGGAGACAAGTGGGCAGCGTAAAGTTAAAAAAATGTTCAAAATAAGGTAGGAAAAAAGACAACGTTAAGAGAAAGTTCCTCTCCTTAACTTTTTAAAAGTTAATCTTTTAAAATTTGCATATAATTCCACAAAAAAAATTCTAACTAGTAAAATGTGCCTCATATTATAATGTCATGATGGACAAATTTTCAGCCTTTCATCATAAAATGCCTCAGAGATGGCTTTAAACAAAGATGATCAGTGGCTATACATGAATTTGAAGGTGAAAGTTTAATGCTAGATGGAAAAAATCGTTTTATTCCCCCACAGTTTCTGCAAGACGACCGAAATGCGATCATCTGACGGGTATTTTTTTTCCATCGATAGCAATTGAAAAGTCATTTAAGTCAGCATATATTTATCTTTATATCTCTGATACTTTTTTAGGATATAAATCTCCAATTTTGTACATCACTTTATAGTGTGTAAGGGGCAGATTTACGAATTGGGAATTTTTTCGGACGGGTGTCGCACACAAATTTAAAAAGTGTAAATTTTTAAAAATTTATCAGAGGAATTTTTTTTTAACATAGTCCTTTCTTCTAGCGTTTTTTCAATGTAAATTGCTTACTTACTAGACAAAGAATTAAACCGTATTAGCTCCTTTAAAGGGACACACTATATATTTCCTGTGCGTGTGTGGCATCAGTGATAACCTTGTAAACTGAGCATTTTAAAGTCCCAAAAAACACATTCTAAATGGGAAGTGCTTTAAAATTTACAAAAGTGCCTATTGATGTATCATTAGAGACACTTATTTTCTTTCCGTATCGAACTTCTGTCAGGCACTGACCTTGCGAGTTCTTTCACGAGATGGACAATTACCTCAGCCCTCACCTTGATGAATCAGATAAAGGAAAGTTTTAAAAGTCATCACACGCCGAAAGCTTGGCTTCTGAGCTCTGCAAATGGACATAAAGCAGTCCTTTACGATAATGGAAGGACAAACTTTACTAAGAGGCCACAAGTTGTATTATAAGCAGGAAATGATAAGAAATGAAATCACTGAACCCGTAATAACATACATTTTTGAAAATGTTAGATGTTTCGGTAGGAGGGGAAAAATAATCAAGAAGGAATTACATCCATCCCCGAAAATTAGCAGTGTGTGGTAAAACTAATGGGAAAAAATATTACTTTTAGTAAATAAACTGTATTTTTTAATGGATATATAACTGAATAATTTTCAGTAAGAAGCATCACAAAAAGTGGATTTGAAATCTCTTAAGGTATGCATTTTTTTAAAAAGAAAAGCAAATTAGACAGAAAATAGGATTTTGACGTAACTAGGATTATGACATAATTATGTATTTCTGCAATCAACCTATTGCATTATAAAGGAATTCTATTACAAAATGTGAAATTTATTTTTGGTTCTTTGCCATAGAAGAGTTAATAATGATGACCTTTCGATCAGAAATCACGTAAAAAAAATGTCGGAAGCGATTTTATTAAAATTAATTAAAAATTTGTTACGACACGCATTAAAAGATACTTAAACGATCGTTTAGACTAGTAGAGTTGTACCCTTCTGCAATGAGAGATTAGAATTTAAATAGTATAACATTTCCAGCTAAACTATGCAAAATTAATTATTTTCAGGACTGAATACGATTTTTAGAAAAGCTGCTTCTATTTTAGTATACATATATGTGAACAATTTTAATTGGTTTACTATACTTCATTTACATGCAATTAAAATTTGCAAATTGAAATGATGCATTTTCTAGAATTTGGACTAAAAATCCTAATTACTACCTAGCACAAATTCATAATGAGAAGTAAATAAACTATGTAAATTCTTTATAACTATAACTTGAATTCAAAAGCATCGGCAGAATGCACCAAAACGAATTTTTATGTTTAACAGACACTGCCCTTTTGTTCGTATAATGTAAAATGTTTTCAATATTAGAATTCGTCACAATGATTGCTTATAGTGAGATAATTTATTTTGAAAATGACAAAGAGGAAAAAAAAAAGTAAATTGGTAACAAATCATTTACGTTAGTTTAGCCATAAATATGACTATATACGTTGTTTTCAAGTAAAATAAAATACAAATTAAATCTGAAAAATGCATGCACGTTAAAGGTATATCAGTATGGTAGAAGTTATGTAATAAAAATATAGTATTCCGGTAGCCAAATAAAAAGAGCATCTATTCAGCTCTAAAGTAGTTTTTTTAAACCATAAGAATTGGAGTCTTTGCAGACCTTTATCGAAGAAAGATCTTTTTACAAATTTATATTATTTCACGATCTATTGTCGCTACTCTCTAACATATAAGAAACAAAATTCTCATATATATTTATTTACTTTTGAATGATTTGCGATTTGGCGCTGTCATGAGAAAACTTTTGAGATTTAACCATTTTTCTAAATTCAATCTACAGAAAACTCATCAGTATACTGATGCTGTCTAAGAGCTGTTTCACTTGAAAATCATGCAATTTTTGAGCAACTTTTTAAAACATTTGATTGAGTTAGAGACTCAGAAAATTTGAGAATGTCTCTTTACAAGTTGCACTGGGAGCTGACATTCAGAATGAACCTGTTAAGAGCAACGAAGTTGTCAGGGAAAAGAATGCTGAACATACGGAATTTCGCGATCCAAAAACGGTTAAAACCCCGGCCCATTTTTGAAGGCAATTTTTGTGTTTATGAATTCTTTCTGAAAGTTGCATGGGATATACAGCTTTACTGTTAGTGTCAGTCCGTAGTGCATAGTGTGAAGAAGCATTATTATTTTTTTTCCCAGTGTTTAACATCAATGGTTTGGTTTTAGCTGTTCAAAATCCTGTGACTGCGATCGCTCTTCCGGTGGAACACCCTTAACCCTTTAACGTTCAGTGTTCACGCTCTGGGAACACCCAACTCTGACTTTTTGACTGTTGTCAGTCATGAAGAATAGATTTGAGTTCTATAAAAATAGTTGTGGGTGACATAGCTCCACGAGAATCCTTTACTTTTTAGCACGTCCTTTCCCGTAAAATAATGGTCGTGATTCTTTTTAACAGCACTGACATCCGCTGGAAAATGGAAGGATGCGAGAACAGCTGGATAGATTGCCTACTGCTGAAAAAAGGGCAGTCGTTGCCATTGCTCGACTTAATTACCAGCAAGATGGCGGACGATCGAAACGTTCATCGCGTGCTACAGATCTAGAGACCCTTTTTTGACGGCAGCTGGCTGTGCCCGCGTACAGCCAGCTGCCGTCAAAAAAGGGTCTCTAGATCTGTGGCACGCGATGAACGTTTCGATCGTCCGCCATCTTGCTGGTAGTTAAGTCGAGTGGCGATGGCAACGGCTGCCCTTTTTTCAGCATTGGGAAAGGGTTGCGCCTCAAAGGGTTAAAGGTGAAGAACTACGAGGGTTCTGCTGTATGTGCCGTGAAATTACTTCCTATTTCTAACGTAGAAAACGCTCGTTATTCTTTAACAAGTTTAGTTTCAGCGGTGGTGGGTTTCAGAAGTTTTAACTGACGAACTCTTTCTTACCAAAACTCTCCATCGTTTCTTATTCTTACGCTGAGCAGTTCTTGATCTCTTTCTGGAAGACTGTCCCATTCCCAGGAGCGGTCACTCCAGGGTCCGTTCCATTCCCCTTTACCCCAAGGGTTTCTCAGGCGAATCAAGGGAACCTCTCCGGTTCGCGTGCGGACCTGCAAAGCAAAAGTCGCTATTTCAATATACAACGAAAAAAATACGCTTGTTTTGACGAAAAAAAAGTATCTTCAACATTAAAAAAGTAGTGCTTTGGTGATGGAGGAATGACAAAGTACTTTTTTTTAATAATTTGTGATAACTGTAATTAAAAGTTCATGAATATCATCATTTCATATGGGAAAAATCGGTGCAATGCCTATAAATGCTTCGAGTTTTTTCGAGTTAGTATGCTCTCGAAATTGAAAAAGGTTTGATATAGGAAGGTAATTTTTAAACTTAAAAATAAATTTATTCTAAAATGCGGGATCTTTTTTGAAATCTAGTACTTTTATATAACGTTTCGGAACACTTCTGCGCAGTTTAAAACTCCGAAAAAAAAAATATTTATAATACACGTAAAGAGAAATTCCTTAAATATTAATAAAAAGAGTTGAATGGAACGGAGTTTGACGATAAAATACCAATTAATATGCAGCATCCATTTTCGATTAAAAAAAAAGAAGGAAATTTTTATTGAATCCTGAATTCCTTCTAATACTACTCTATAGAAAGGCACACATTTTTTAAATTATATGCAGTTATAAGCCAGTAAACTCGTTTCCGCGTACTTTACATCACATTCTTTATTCATAAATTAAATAAAATGTCAGCACAATTTGCATGAAAGTTCACTATCTTAAAATATAATTATCTGGAATGAATAATTTGGATGAATTCCTTCACTTGGATTTTACGTATAGTAATGCAAATATGTTAAGTAATACGTTTTGTTTGACAGGCCTCCACAGGACCTCAAGGTACAGCGACTATGAAGTTGTTCTAAACTTAGAATCTCTTGAATAAAACAAGAAATTCCGTTATGACAGCTTCGAGAAAGTATTTCCTAGGAAACATTGCATTCCTGCCTTTTCGATCTTCGGCAAACGCGCCGTCACCTCCCATTTTGAATATGTATACATAAAAACATGAATTTCCATTCTTGAATAATGGCCGATGCACGTATTTTACCTATCAAACAGCACACTTATCGTGCATCTTCATCTCTACAACTGAGGCTATTAGAGGCTGCGAAGCGTGAAGTTCCAGCAGAGATGCTTATGTAAACGCCTCAGAAAAGTGTATGCGATGAATTTTAACAGTTTAATACGGCAGAGTTAATGGAGCCTTTTCTTTTTTTATTCACGTACTAATTGTAGATTATTTTCACTTACGCGAGGAATTCGGAAGTGCACAATTATAGCCATCCACTTTTCCTGGTGTCAGTTTGAACTCGTGTATTCCTGAGATCGGAATCTTCCGATCGAAAATGGCAGTTTTAGGAGACAGAAGAGTGACTTGGTGGGAAGCCGACCAGATCGTATGGTGGGTAAAGCACCGTACTACGGTTTAGGGTTTTAACTCCCGGCTGTCGGGGTTCGATCCCTGACTGGTCGTGGTTGTCATTTGTCCGTCCCTCACAGGGACGACGTTGGTCCACCTTCTAGGTGCCTCCTTAATAGAGTGACCAACAATTCCGGCCCATTGTGGCCAAAGCCTTCCAAAGCAGTGGCCGGAGATTGGAAAGAAAAAAAGACTTTGTGAGAAAGCGGTGATTTTCGGTATTTTAAGTTAATATTACGCATTAGAATAACAAATTAACTCTACGGGATAGAAGGAATCAAATACGTAAGAACCTTAAACCAATACATAAACATGAATTTGAGAGAAGTCTTTAAATAAATCGCACAGCTTGTATAAAGTTAAGATATTCGTACTCAAGTATTCGAGTTTTAGAAAACGATCTAGGGATGCAAGCTTAGGATATTCATGCTAGTTGTTGGTGTTATTTCTAACACTTCGGAGTCTGACAAAGTGAAACAGATAAGATCCTTAAGACCTCACTGAAAATTTAGGGGGACAAAAAAGAACAACAGGAAAGAAAATTAAAAAATATGGATATTGCATTTTTGGATCAACGTTGTAAATAGTCATTTGTCAATATTTAGCATATCGGTAAGATTGTTTTCATGGAAAAAATTTTCAACGTGAAATAGTGTAATCCTCCGAAAATGTCTAATGTCGTGCCTAAGAGTAAAATCTCCGAAAGTTTGGACACTTACCGTTAGTCAGGTTCCGCAAAACGTGTCCACACTGCAGAGGCAATCCATTATTACGAGTCCCAAACAGTGTTTTAGAAATTAAAGCAATTGAAATACTTTCAGAAAACTAGCATGCGAAGTAGTAAAAACGCATATTAAAATATTTGCTTAGCTTATATATTTACTGTATTACTGTACTTATTCATATTCAATTATCTTAGTCATAACAAGATCAGGCGACCTACAAAAACTTAATAGTAAAACAGCTCAAACTAATTTCCAATAAGAAGCAAATCTTTTCAATATACACGCGGTGAAATCTTCCTTGGATGAATAATATGTAATTTTTGCTTTTAGATAATAAATATAATTTATAATTTTCTTTCTAAAGCGTATTCTTTGAGGCACACTACAAATTTCAACGGGAATCTTCTAAACAATTTAGACATAGCATTTAAAATAATATAAGTTTCTTTTTTTTTCTAATTCACATGATACAGTCCGAATAATAACATTCCACTTAAGAGTGCAGTATATGAAAAGCAGTATCTCTAGGATTATTGTAATCATGAAATTTGGAAGATATACCTCCTTTTAATGCAAGATGTCTTTTTTAAATACAAAGAATACTTCTTCTGCATATTTTATTTAGAATTACACAACTCCTGATACATCACAAGAAAGTAGAAAATCATTCCAACTTTCAATGCTGTTTTACCTTCTATTTATATTTCCAAATCACGCGGTTGCAGGAATTAAAAATACAGTGCGTAAAACCCTAAATATTAGCATTTTCTATGATAGGTTTAGTAGAGCTTCAGATAACCCAGCGTATAGGTACCCAACTTCAAAGACAGGGATGTTCCCATGTTAAGATTGGAGAAACATAAAACGTTCCAGCACGTTTTGTTCTCCATAAAAGTTAGAAAAAATTACCATGTAGCGTAAGAAAAAGTCCATAAAAAATCACGTGTGTATCCAATATCTAAGTTAGGGATATATCTAAAGTGAGATCACGAGAAACTGTCACGAAAAACACACCCTATCATATTAAAAGAAAATATAAAATTCAGCAGGCAATTCGGACACGGAAATGCAGAAATTACTCGAACGGAACCTCCTTACCCTCCAGTTGGAAGAGGAAATTTTGAGTGAGGAGAAGAACACGTGCGTCAAATAGCTTCTATTTTACATTTCACATAGCTGAAATAATGTTTAGCTTTGTATTCAAGAGAACCTCTCCTCTTAGTACTCACCCTGGCCAGTCCTGTAATACTGTAGGCATGCTGCGTGACTAATCCGTTCCTGAGTCTGATGGGCGAGCGTTGATCCTGTAATGTAATAAAATCAGACATTTAAATTTTGGATGTTCATACATTCAGATACATTCTGCCTTGCTTCTCAATCGTATCTTCATTGTTCTTAAAGTCTGAATCACGTGCCTCTGAAACCAAGGGAAATGACACCAGACCTTTTCAAAAAGAAGAAGGAGTCTCAAGCGAAGGCATAAGAAAGGCAAGGACTCCTGCAAGAATTGGAGGGCTTGCTGAAAAAAAAGGAGTTAGCTCCATCTTAAGGAAGTTAGGAGTTACATGTGCTATCTCGAAGCAATAACAAAAATCTCTTTCGTTTTGAACTAGATAGATGTAGTTCCAATCGTCAGTTCTTGTGTTAGTCAAGACATGAAGCTGCCTGCCTCCTTAGTTTGTGTTGCATTCCTAAACGCTTTTTTACTGTTTTCCGCAAACTTCAATTTTAAGGAACTACGTCTTTTTTGCAGCAAATCCTTCGATTGTCATTTGTAATACACATTATTATTATGTAACACACATTGCACACTGAAAATATTAGTGTTACTTTTACCCATGCTTTGTCCATGTGACATGTGTTTGCGTGCATGCTGCAACTGCAGCATAACGCAACGCGCAACTGCAGCACGTTGTGCTGTATTTATATGTCCCTCTACAGTAGAATGTGAGGGTAAAAGTAAACAAATTACTTCAATGCACTGTCTTTTTTATGCTACTTTTTTTTCAAAATAAACAAATATGTTAACTCTTTAACGTGTACATTTACTAGAAGTATCAATATTTAGTACACCCATTCAAAAAAGTATTCGAGTAAGAGATAATTTTCCTACTTTAACTTTTATAAAATAAAAAATATATATACAGCCGAAAAATAAATATTAGTGGCTGTTATACAGGATGTCCCAAGGTGGTAACAATATTATAAAAAATATATATACCTTCCAAAACTGTCTAGTGGTGGAGTTTATGATGTGAGAGCAATAAAGTAGGGAGGTGGGAGAGTCTTCTGCGATGAGTCACTACGTTTAAATTCAGCCTGGGGGGTTACAACAAAAGTAAAATCCCTCGATTTAGAATTTCTTTTCTCCTGTCTCGGGCTACCGAAAATGATATCCTAGTATTCTAAGACCGACCAATGGCCAAGTGGATAAGACACTAAACACTAGCAGATGGCTGAAATGTGAAGTTCAAGAATTCTGGCCCCCCGCACGGCTGTCGATCTAACGGTCTGGAGTTTGGGACGTTTTTCTCTAGATGTAACCTGAATAAGCAATGGAACCCCTTAGAAACCAAGGGTTTAGAAACCAAGTCTAGGAACTGGGTCTAGAAACCAAGGGGGCCCCAGGTTGATTTCCATAACCAACCAACCAACACAGCATTCTAAGATGAGCCTGAATTCATCTCTAACTTCTTAATATCTAGTAGGTTCATAGATATTCCAATAGATGGTATTGGTTGTTAATGTATTTCATTTTTCAAGTTTTTATTTAGAATTCTTAAAATATTTCAAACAACATCTAAACTTTAAAAAAAGTGACGTACTTTACAGAGTAAATTTATAACCATCGAAATATTTATTTTAAAACTTTTTGCTTTTATCAATAGAGAAAAACAACTAATGTTTTCAATGTAAATAACTGAATGTGTGGTTCATCTATTGGCTAACACACTATACTTATATACAGACCATTGCAGAAGTCAGTCATGAAAAAGCTTAACACCACTGTAATATTTTTCATATATCTTAAATATTAAAAAAATATACACGCTAGAAAATTGACCATGCGCATTTTCACACTTTGTAATTAAAAATAAGATTGACGTAAATCATTGCTTTGAACTCCTCTGTTGCCTGTCATTCTACAATCACCCTTTTAAAACAAACTCTTTCCAAATCAATTCTGACAGCATCAAAATGTGACCACACCGACTAAGTGGGCTTGAAACGCTCATGCACAGAAAATATGTTTTAAATTTAATTATTCGTACGCACTAAAATACACATTGTTAAAAAATTGATTTTCAAGCCAGTTTTTTATTTCTTTTCTCCCTCGCTTCTTTCCTACTTGTGTCATTATTATTTTTTTAAACTTTTTAAATATTAAATTCACTAATGCACGCGTATAAAAAGAGTCACGAAGTGCTTTTGATGGTTGAAAAAAGTCGTAGTGATATCATTTGGATATTTACTTTATTTTAGGGTCACAATATGAAATTTTCAAGGGTCGATCCAGGATTTTTTCCAGGGTCCCAGTTTTGTGAAACGTGTCTATTTTTGTGAATTTTAATATCTATTTTTATGAATTTCAACATCCTTTTTTGTGAATTTTCATATCAGTTTTGTAAAAGTCACTTTTTCCCTTAAAATAAATTACGAAACAAAATAAAATATAGAGTAAAATGACAATGAAGGGTTGTTTTCATCAATTGTATTTTTGTGAAGGGGCCATTCCAATCGATTATAATTTTGTGAAGGGTTGCTTTCATCGATTGTATTTTAGTGAAGGCGCCATTTCAGTCGATTATAATTTTGTGAAGGGCCATTTTAATCAATTCTAATTTTGTGAAGTGGCTGAAAAACAAACCCAAATTTCATATGCATCGATCCCTGATTTTATGCACTGAAAAACACAAGGTATGCACTTTTTAAACTTTTTGTTTTTTCAAAAAGAGTTTTTCTGCGATCGAATAATAATGATAATTGAATCTAGAATAGTGCATTAATTGCAACGAGAACGAACAGATGGATGAATATAAGTATGTACTTTTTCACGAAGTAAAAAGAAAATATTATTACACTTTAAAAAAAATTCCACTATCATCAAGCGTTTCGCTAAATTATCGCTTATTTGAACACTATTTATACTTTCAAATCTGCACATAATTAAATTTATCTGAGAGAACGCAGCTCTTTCTTCAGCAAATGTTTTATTTATACACTTCGTTGGGATTCTTCTGTTCCTCTTCGCCAAACACTTGCTCCATGGTCCAAAAATCTTCTCGGTTCAACTGCTTTCACTTCCACAAATTACGTCTAAGCTGATGTTCACGTCCGCAGAACAGAAGTCAGATTCGAGTTTTAATTCGATTTTCACACAATTCGTTATTTAATCGGTTATTTTCAATTCGTCCGCCGGTTTGCGTTCCCGTTACAGGCAACGGAACGGTGATCCTGTATTTTTCTTTTGCCCTGCAGTCGTGTCAAGTTTTTCCTTTTATTTTCAGCGTGGGAACAAAAGAAGAATTTCCATGTTAAGACATGTTTCTTTTTGTTTTACACTGAAGCAAAATCAAACATTTTGATTACTTTTATCGCATTTCAGGCATCGTAAATATGAAACGAATACGTTTATGCATGCTTCAAAAAATTCCAATTCAGATGAATAAATAAACTAAGTAGAATAAAATAAAACTTTTGAAAAAATACTTTTTTCTTGTTATATAGAGGCGATTTTTTATTTATGTCATTTGTTTACATATTACTGGTAAGTGGAAAAATAAATTCTGTGTAGGTAATTTTTGGTTTAAGATAATAATTTTAGAGTTTAACTTGTTGCACTTTAAAAAAGAGAGAGACAGGTGGGGAAATGGTGGTATGGGGGTATATGGAAAAATACATTTTTATATCATAAAAATTTAGATGTTTAATTTTTTTTTCTATGGAGATATATTTTAACAATATAACAAGTACTTCTAAGTTTTAGGATATTTCAACAATAGTAATGTCTGCAAAACTTCTTGTTTTTGCTCTAAATATACTGCCTGTTAACAAGTGATATTGAAAATCTTTCTTCTAGATTCCTTATAAATTGATAAATCATTTGTATTTTGATGCATATTAGTAGAGAGACTTCAAAAGAACTGGATTATATAAGAAATTACGAATAAAATTGTAATTTCTATTTTTAATTTTTTTTCTGAGGTGGGGTAAAATGGGGGAATTTGCAAAGTTCTGCACGATACTGACATTTCTATTTCTCCTTTAGTTAACTATTCCCGAAACAACAATTAAAATTAATGAAACTGACGCTTTAATTAACTATTTATTGCAGAAATTAATTTTGTGGATCCAGTAGCATAGCCAAGAATTATTTTCCGAGTGACTGAGAACTCAAAAAACTAGAATACAATATTGTCAGATACAACAGAACTGAAATCCGAAAGTGATCCAACAGATGGGAGCACCATTCAGACCCTTGATCTAATCTTAAGAACTTGACCCACTAACGAGGGATGGGAGGCCCTGATGGGTTACTTCTGGTTCATCTTTTAGTTTCGCTTCACGTTTGCTGTAGTTTTGATTCATGTTTTAAGTTCTAATTCTAGCCTTTTGAGGCGACATTCAGATGCTACATTGTAACAAAGATGTCAACTCACTGGCAGTAATAGTCTGTTCCTAATATGTTAGAATTAAATTCAATATTCACTTATCCATATGCGTCTTTCATGCAACTTTAACTCAGTGTCTCACTTATTCATCCTGTTGGATTTCAGAAGTCTCCAGAATCAAGGAAAGGTAAGCAATTACCTTATTCTATATTCACAAAGATCGAAGCTAAATCATGAAGATAATCATATTCTATAATTATGCACGATATCCTACTTATATTCGATATTATACTAGATATTCTACATATTATGAATCCAATTCTAAATTCATTCCAAACATATTTCTGGTCCGTCCCAGCCTGAGTGACTATCGAAGGATATGAATGACATTTATTAAGTGTATGAAAATAACTCAGTTCATTATTCATGGTATTATTATTACATTTCCATTAAGATATATTATTTTATATTTAGTCAGTTGGAAGTTTCTCAAATATTAAGAGTAATTATGCCTCCTAAGCAAGCTAAGAGTTCTTTCAAATTCGAATTATTATTAAAGGAAATAAGTGCATTTGAGAAAAATGTAGAAAAGGCTGATGAAAGTAATTATCGCGCAATAGGAATTTTAAAAGGCAAAGTAGAAAAGTTTGAAAAGGAATTGGTAGAGAATTTTACAGAATTATCCCAAGATGAAAGCGCTGATTATTTTGATAGTTATATCAAAAGTAAAGATTTACTATTAAAATGGGTCATTGACCTCGAAAATAAAATTCCGATTGAAATAACCAAAAGCGAGAATTCATCAGGAAAAGAATCTTCATTGGCAGTGAAGTTGCCCAAATTAGAAGTTCCACATTTTTTCGGAAATAGTGAAATGTGGTTATCGTTTAAAGAAATATTTAAATCATCTATTCTTGATAACAAATCTTTAAATGATGTTGAAAAGCTGACATATCTTCAGTCGTGTATCCGCGGTGATGCAGCAAAATTAATTCGTGGTTTCGCAATTACGCCAGAAAACCTTACGCATTGCTGGGAGATTTTATGTCAGAGGTATGAGAACAAACGACAGCTGGCAATAAGCCAAATAAATAAAA
This sequence comes from Cheiracanthium punctorium, assembly GCA_038373885.1. Lineage (NCBI taxonomy): Eukaryota > Metazoa > Arthropoda > Arachnida > Araneae > Cheiracanthiidae > Cheiracanthium > Cheiracanthium punctorium. Next base: position 182,076 of record JAWZYV010011709.1, on the reverse strand, counting down.
TCTTTAGAATGAAGATAACGAAAGCAAATAATTCAAAGTTACTCTTAGAGGTCATTGACATTTGTAACGAAGCCGTGAGGAATCTGAAAACATTGGGGTTGGAAACTAACTCTCTTACGGATTTAATCATAATAAATTTCCTTACGTCCAAAATCGATGATGCGGTGATACAACGATGGGAATTGGCTTTGGATAATGAGAGCTGTCCGTCTCTGGATACGTTTAAATCATTTATTGAGAAAGAGGCTAGAAGTCTACAAGAAAATAAATTTTCTAAACCGGAATTCAAAAAGGTTCAAGCGAAATCAGTTGTAAATAACGCAGTAAAAAAATCTAATGTACATAATACTGTAGTGAAAAGAGAAAATGTAAGTAGTGAAGTAAAATTTAATAATTGTATGCTATGTAAACAAAATCACGCGTTATTTAAGTGTCCCACATTCCATGCGATGAATATAAATGATAGATGGAAGTGCGTTAATGATAATCATTTGTGTACAAATTGTTTAAGAAGTAATCATTTAATTGATAATTGTAGAATAGGATTCAGTTGCAAAAATTGTGCAGCTAGGCACCATACATTACTGCATAGTTATGTAAATAATGATCAAGTGCCTCAATCTCAGTCAGTAAGCACCGTAGCAAATAGCTACACAAAATCGCAAGAACAGAATCATGTTTTGCTATCAACAGCAATAATTAAAGTTAAGTCTCAGACTGGTAAAACAATAACTTGCCGGGCATTAATCGACAACGGCTCACAAAACACGCTAATTTCAAAATACTGTGCAGAACGACTACAATTGTCGATGAAACCAACTACGCACCGTTTGGTGGGAATAAATGAAATCTATGCTGAAACATGTTTATATTCTACCAATTTCGAATTTTCTCCATATTTCTCAGGAGATACATTTCAAGTGAATGCGTTAGTAGTAAACAAAGTCACAACATCTCTTCCAAATTTCAATATGAAAAAACAGGATTGGCCTCATCTAAATAATTTATGTCTTGCTGATCCATCATATTTTGTGGAAAGTGAGATCGATATTCTGTTAGGTGCGGACATTTTCTTATTCTTAGTCACTGGTTCTCCCATATTGGGACCTAAAGGTACACCCTCCGCATTACCTACCAAGTTAGGACATTTGTTGTCTGGTAGTGTAAATACACCAGCCACTCAAAATTCATCTGTGGTATGTCACACTCTCACAAACATTGAAAATAATCTAAAGGAATTTTGGGAAAGCGAAACAATCCATAAACCTGTTAAACCTAATGATGAAGACGAATTGGCTGACGAGATTTTTGACAAATTTCATACTCGAAACTCCAAGGGTAGATACATCGTAAAGTTACCTTTTAAAGAAGATTCAAACCTTGGGGACAGTAAAGAAGGAGCTTTAATGAGATTTTTTTCTCTTGAAAGGAAATTACAATCAAATGAACAATTAAGGCAAACATATATTCAATTCATGGAAGAGTACCAAAGTCTTGGTCATATGACTCCTCTCATATCTGATGTAGCTTCCCAAAGTTATATGTTACCCCATCACGGTATAATAAATGAAAATAGTTTAACAACGAAATTACGAGTTGTCTTTGATGGATCGTTTAAAACGAGTAACGGCAAATCACTAAATGATGTATTATTGAAAGGGAAAAAACTCCAAACAGACATTTTCGCGGTCTTGTTAAAATTCAGAACTTTCCCTGTGGCATTTTCTGCTGATATTACAAAAATGTACCGCCAAATTCTGATAGCTAGTGAAGACAAGTCATTCCAACAAATTTTCTGGAGAGAATCTCCAAATGAACCTCTCAAAATTTATACATTAAATACGGTCACTTATGGCACAGCATGTGCGCCGTATCTCGCAATCCGTACCATACAACAATTATGCAGCGATGAGAAGGGACGATTTCCACAAGCAGCTAAGCTAGCTCAAGATCATTTTTATGTAGATGACTTGTTAGCTGGTGCTGATTCGGTCGATTCAGCAAAATCCATAATCCAAGAACTCTTAGATCTTATGTCTGCTGGTGGTTTTGAGCTCAGAAAATGGTCATGTAGCCATCCCGAAGTCATCGCACAATTTCCAGATGCCCTAAAGGCTACTACCTTTACACACTCATTTCAAGAAGATTCATCTCAAAAAATTCTAGGTCTCGTTTGGGATTTAACGATGGATTCATTTCAAGTTAGAGCAGTCCCTTCAGATAATGTTTCAACGAAAAGACAGTTATTATCCATCATTGCTCGCACCTTTGACCCTTTAGGGTTTGTCGCACCTTCTACGATAATTTTGAAAATTATTCTGCAAGATTTGTGGAAGGCCAACATCGGTTGGGATGATCACTTACCATCAGCCATTCTCGATCGATGGAATAACTTCCAAGCCGAAGTTCATTATTTTAAAGAGATAAAGATTCCTCGTTACATCCATGTTGTCAATTCAGTAAAGATAGAAGTTCACGGATTTAGTGATGCATCTTTAAAGGCATATTCTGCTGTCATTTATCTTAGAGTCATTTGCAATTCATCTCGTATATTCTTAATGGCAGCCAAAACTCGTGTTGCACCTTTGAAAGCTATAACTTTGCCCAGATTAGAATTGAGTGGTGCAGTCCTGCTCGCAGAATTAGTGGACACATTCAAAAAGGTTGTAAATTTCCCCATTCATAACACTTATTTATGGTGCGATTCAACAATTGCACTGTGCTGGATTAACAATCCACCAACTAAAGGAAATCAATTCGTCCAGCATCGTGTATGTAAAATTCATTCTCTAACCTCAAAGGATTCATGGCATCACATTCCTGGAAAGTCGAATCCTGTTGATTGCGCAAGCCGAGGCCTTTATCCAAAACAACTTATGGAGCATTCAGAATGGTTAAATGGCCCACAATGGCTCATTGATTTTGATCCTACCTCTGTAGGAGTAAATACCCCAAATCAAGACATGTATGATATATCCTCTGATATTCATTTTAATTCATCGTTCGAAAGCACATCTCTTGTCACTCAACTCAATCCTTTCCTAGATTTATTTGACAGATTTTCATCATACATGAGGCTACTGCGAACTGTAGCATGGGTATTTAGGTTCTACAATAACTCAAAATCAGATCCTAAAACTCAAGGACCTTTGAAAGCCCATGAATTAGATACAGCTACCAAGACAATAGTTAAATTATTACAAAATGATACATTCCATTCCGATATCACCCAACTTAACTCTAATCAACCCCTTCCAAAATCCAGCAAACTCATAGCATTAAATCCTTTTCTTGATAAGGAAGGAATTCTGCGTGTTGGAGGGCGTCTACGTCACCAACAAGAATTCACTTTTGATCAGAAATATCCCATGTTGCTTCCCAAACATCATCACTTCACAACTCTTGTTATTCGGCACTATCATCATGCAAATCTTCATGCAGGCCAAGAATTGGTCTTATCTCTAATAAGACAGAAATTTTGGATCCCAGACGGAAAATCAACCGTTCGAAAAGAACTCCGGAAATGCATCGAATGCTTTAAATCATCTGCAAAACCAATTACCCAGATGATGGGTGATCTACCGAGTGCACGAGTCAATCCTTGCCGTGCATTTGAAAAGGTGGGCATGGATTTTGCAGGGCCAATTTCCACGAAGTGCCAACACACTCGAAAATCAAGTACCTTCAAATCATATATCTGTTTATTCATCTGTATGAGCACTAAAGCAGTACATCTTGAATTGGTCTCTGCATTATCTTCAGCGGCATTTCTGGCAGCATTTCGAAGATTTGTAGCTCGTCGTGGCTACCCATCGCACGTTTTTAGTGACAATGGAAGCAACTTTGTTGGAGCCTCAGCGTACCTAAAATCATTATTTAGAATTCCTCATGATCCCTTAATACAAGATTATTCATCCCAACGTAATATAAGCTGGCAATTCATTCCTCCATATGCACCAAATTTCGGAGGTATTTGGGAGGCCTCTATTAAATTAACTAAACAGCATTTAATCAAAACATGTAAAACAGCACTCCTCAATTTTGAAGAACTTACCACCCTTCTTTGCCAAATTGAAGCCATCATCAACTCTCGGCCTTTATATCCATTATCAGCTGATCCCAAAGACTTCAGTGTATTAACACCCGGACATTTTCTTATTGGTGGTCCTTTGCTCGAACTCCCTGAACATAAATCTAATCTTATCTCTTTAAGTTTTAATTCTAGGTGGTCCCTCCTACTACAACTCAAAGACCAATTCTGGAAGAAATGGAGCACCTCATACCTAAACACATTGCAGCCACGGACAAAATGGATGAGAAACAACCATCTCCTGGCTGTAGGAAGGTTAGTCCTCATCAAGGATCCAATCGCCCCTGCCACCGTGTGGAAATTAGGCCGAATCTCCGCTCTCCATCCAGGCGCTGATGGCATCAGCAGAGTGGTCACCGTCCGGACTGCCAGAGGAACTGTCACACGCCCAGCCTCTCAGATAGCATTCTTGCCACTTCCAGATGTTGATACTGAGTCTGCGCCCCCCCGGAATCTGTCAGATACAACAGAAATGAAATCCGAAAGTGATCCAACAGATGGGAGCACCATTCAGACCCTTGATCTAATCTTAAGAACTTGACCCACTAACGAGGGATGGGAGGCCCTGATGGGTTACTTCTGGTTCATCTTTTAGTTTCGCTTCACGTTTGCTGTAGTTTTGATTCATGTTTTAAGTTCTAATTCTAGCCTTTTGAGGCGACATTCAGATGCTACATTGTAACAAAGATGTCAACTCACTGGCAGTAATAGTCTGTTCCTAATATGTTAGAATTAAATTCAATATTCACTTATCCATATGCGTCTTTCATGCAACTTTAACTCAGTGTCTCACTTATTCATCCTGTTGGATTTCAGAAGTCTCCAGAATCAAGGAAAGGTAAGCAATTACCTTATTCTATATTCACAAAGATCGAAGCTAAATCATGAAGATAATCATATTCTATAATTATGCACGATATCCTACTTATATTCGATATTATACTAGATATTCTACATATTATGAATCCAATTCTAAATTCATTCCAAACAAATATAGCTTATAAAAATCGATATAATATCGATTTTTGGGGGAGGGGATGGAACCCTTTTACTTTGCCTGCAAGTGTTCAAATATAAAAATGAATTTTAAAACAATGAAAGAAAAAATAGATTCATAAATCGCATTTTAAATCTCTGCAGTTCGACAGACATTAGAGAAACTATTAAATTTGGCTTAGGAACGTGGATGAACCTCTAACTCTTCAAGGGAAACTTTCAAATTTATCCACAAATGAGTAATCTTTTTCACATCTCATGTTTACTTATTTCGGAGGTGGTTACACACCAATCAGCCATCCCTGCCTACACCAAGTAACATTTGCCATATACTGAATGAACCTGAATTTGGTAATATTGGGTATTGTGTCTTATATTATATTGTGTGCTAAATATTTTGGGAAATAATCGTTTTCTGTGAATATTTTTCTTGGAGTATATTAATAATACATAGAATTCAGTTCCTTTTCTTTCGTTTATAGCATTGAAACGATTTTTATCAAAAATATGCAGGTACTTTTGTACTACCTCCATCCCCCGCACGGGGGAAAATGAGTATGTCAATAATTTCGTAACTAAAGATGACTCCGTAGAAAAGTATTTTGATAGCATTAAAAAGTAATGCTATATTTTCAATCTAAATAAGTCCAATGCATGTAATATACGTCGATAATTTAACTATCATAAATTTAACAGTTTGATTTTAGGACCTTTTTTTTAAAAATACATGATTTTCCCAACATTTTCCCTCACGTGACCCAAATCATTTCTCTCGTCATCTTACAGTGCAGTAGTCCTTTTAAGTGTGTCCTTAACAAAATATCTAAATATAGACTATCTAAAAATTCAAATCATCTAAGTTCGCTATAGTAAATGAAACACAATTTATTGCTTATGTCTATAAAAATATCGATAAATCATGCTAGAATTCTTTAAATAATTGACACTAAACGGCGAAAGTTCACTGAAATTAAATTAAAATGTTCTTTTCTCCATTGAAAATTACACAGAATGCACAACTGGTTGCATTCAACATGCTTGGCTCAATCAATTACGCTATAATCATAAAAATAATTTTACCTATATTTATGAAAAAAAATCGTTGTTTTTAATTCGGTTAATTAATTTTTTATCATTAAAATATAAAGTACGCAATTTATGTCTTTTTAACGGGTAAATTAAATGCATGCCTTAAATATATTTTTTGAGGACTGCGTTGGTATCGAAGTACAAAATAAATAAATAAACAAATAAATAAAAAAATAAACTTACAATAAGATATTCCAAAAGTTCATTTCTTCCCCGCTAAATTGCAACTATTCTTAAAATTCTTTCTTGATTGCGAAATTTAAGGTGTATATAAGTATGAATTTATTTTATTTTATAGCAAAAGATAAGAATTTCGAGCTCCAGATGGAATTATTAGTAAAAATCTGAAATTTCGCATAAACACGAAAAGCTACTTAGACATTTTACAGTAAAACCATAGGAATAGTCGGTAAGTGTGATTGGGAAATAACGGTAAGTGTGATTGGGCGTTGTTTTCATTTTGGCGTTCTGGGGCTCCAGTGATTTACTCTTTCAATAGCAGATTTGAAAGACCTTTTTCATATTTCCTAGGATTTAAGAACACATTCAACTGAAAGTTGATATACATGTTCTATTTTTTGCCGACAACGGTCTGCTTTATGTATAAAAAAGGAATCTATGAACTCGTTTTATTATTTTCTAAAAATTACCTTCCAACGATCGGAAAAGCCCGTCAAGAATACATAACACAAAAGATGTTTTCCTTAACATATTCACGAATTGTACTGTTACAAGACGATGTGACATCCATTAACATACTTAGAGGCCAAACTTTTGAATTTTCTTTTTTCACAATAGGAAGGATTTTACAAGCCTACAGAAGCCATTTTCTTATCAGCGATCTATCAAAATGACTTAAGCAGAGCAGTCTCCGAGTTTTGAGCTAACTTAATAATTCCCCTTTTCTTTTCATTAAAAATAGAAACTTGGTAAGTGTAACCTCGGCACCTCCGCTTTCCACTTGAACTACTTTGCCTGGTGACCTTCCAACGCGATACCACCTGGACCGTGGAATTTTTCGGACCATGGAAAGAATCGCCGACGATGGGGAACAATAAACTTGATTTGAAAAAACTTGAAATATCGAACTGAATTCTTGGCAAAATCAAGAAGCTGTAGCAAGCTATATATGCTGGAGGAGGTAACTACTTTTTGAAAAAATCTTATTTGGGCTAAATTAAAGTGCAAAATATTACACTAAATCATTGTAATTTTTTTGGAGGTTAATTTAAAAGAAAGAATACTTGACATAAGGAAAATGTACAATAAAACAAAATGTTACCCTTAAACCAATTATAGAGTGCTGCAGCTTCTCAGCCTCCCCCTGAATTCGTCCCTGAGTAATAGTCAAAGTAAATAGAAGAAGCCATACGTAAAAGTTTTAGTTACATAAATGTAAAATTACCTGCCTTTAATTTGGTAGATATAATAACTCTATTAAAAAAACTAATCATCCCAGGCAGCACAATAACGTTTTCTGAACGTTAACAGGCGCTCAGAGAACGTGATTGAACGTTCTCTGATATACTTTCAAAGAACGTTACCCAGGCAGCACAACAATGTTCTCTGAACGACTGTTAACATTCACAGGACATTCAGAGAGCATTATTGAACGTTAACAGACTTTCAGAGAACGTTAGTGTGTCGCTTGGGATGGCAGTATGGTACACACCGGTTATAACAAATTGCCAAGGGACCAAAGAAACAATTTCCTTGTATCCAAAGTACGTTATAAATAATAACACCGGTGAAATTGAATATTATACGGGAAATAAAAATGGGGTCATAATTTAACTGTAAAATGCGTTTTTAGCAGTTACTTCAAATTTCCTTTAAAATTGGACACAAATGGAACGTAGACAAGGTATTACAACAATACCATTTGTATTGATAAAACGTGTCTTGTATCTCACCTTCCTCAGCAAAAGAAATTGCTCTCCTTTCGTTTCGTTACAGAATCTGCAAATAGATTTTGAAATTCTTTTGGGGAACTACAGAATATCCGAGTAAAAGGAAGTAAAAGGTTGAGAAATGTACAATTTTTGTTTTCACTCGTCCATAAAAAGTACGTTGAAGCAGAAGTAAATATTTTTGCTTAGTACGTTTAAACCGAAGTTGAATAGCTGTATGCAGGACGTCCCATAACTATTGGCACAAAATTTAAGGGGAGATAGGGCGCATAATAAGAAATCAAAATCTCATAGTCATGTGGAGTCTAAAACGCCGCTTTCACTTACCTGCTAATACTCACTTTGGGAAAAGTGTTGAAGCGTTCGTCTAAATTCATAATTAATTCTCACAAACAATAGGTTTGTCCCCAAAAATTTCATCTATGAAATTAATAGAATTTTTAAACCGTCCGTTTTACTCGAGAGTTTTCTGTGAAAGATATATTCGATTTTGAAAAACTATGGTCGGAAATTTCATTATTATCTCAGCTCTTGTTCTAAAGTTATTATTAACAGCTACAAGAAGACGACGTTTTAGACCCAACATTTCTATGTGATTCTGATTCCTTATTATGTGCTCTACCTCCCTTTAAGATTTATACGAATAGTTATATGACATCCTGTGTATTCATGGGATTTTAATTCGGACCTAACTTATGGGTTCGTAATTACCGAGAGTACTTAATAATTAGTTCGCACTGTATTTGGCTGATTAAAGCTTTAGTAATGCAGCCCAAACACGGATAAAATATCAAAAGAAGTTGTCTAGAAAATATAACCAAACAAACACGGAAAGCTAACACACTAGCATATATTAACATAGCGACAAATACCCCAAGCTTCCAACCCTATTAAGAATTCCGCTCATAACCAGCTACTTAAAGTCTACTGAAAAAAGAACAACTGAAAGACTGTATTCCTCACGAAGTAGTTTTCTGGTTAAGTAATTTTTTTCGGAGAATATGCTCTTACCGTGTGAATGCTGGCGGCCAGCAAAGTCGAACGAGTCACTGAGCTGTTGACAGTTTGGAACATCACGTGCGGATCGTGCTCGGATATGCGGAAATTCTGTGCGACTCCTCCAGTCAAATCCTGAAGGGCCTGCGACGTTTTTCCAGTCAGAAGATTTCCATATCCGCAATAGAACCTACAGTGGGTGAGAAAAAGAAGTTCACTAACACAACTTTTGTTTTCAATTCAGAAGATAAAAGTCGCTTCTCAAAAACATTTTTAAAACCTCAGTACCTGTTCTCGATTTAATGCTATTTTAACAGGCTATAATAATTAATCAGATTTTTAAAAATATATATATTTTTAGAAAGGTAGGTTCGGGTCTTTAAAAAAATCATCGAAGAGTGTTCGAACAGCTTTATGAACAAACAAATTACGTTGGATACTGCTATCTCAAATACATGAACAGTTTAATAAATATGTTAATGTTAAGAATGTTCTTAAACATAGAATTCGCCATGCTGTTTGAGCTGAGACTTCTTCCATTTTGTAAAATACTGCATTCTTAAGATTTATACCCTTCCCCCTGCATCTTTCATAAATCTTACAAGTTTGATGTCAAAAGTATATTAGTACAATTTGTGAAGAAAAAGTCTAAATTGTTTCGAGATTCAAGGATTACTGCATTTTTTAAAAACTGTTCAAAAGTTACATGATAACTTCTAAAAGAACAGCCTTAACAATTGTCTTCGCGTCATGCATGATTTCTTACCTATTTAATATTCTGAAAAACAGTTTGGCAAATGCTTCATTATTTGAAAAGAAATATTAGAAAATCAAGTAATTTCAAGCAGAGCCATTGCTAAGACTTTTTTAGGGACCGGAGGAGATTTCGAGAAACAGCCAAGACAAATATCGGTTTTCACCAACCTACTTATATTTTTATTAACTATATTACTAACTTTTTACTTTTGCCAGCTGGATTTGCGTAATTTTGCCAAGTGAACCAGAAAGAGAAAATAAAGCATCGTTTTCGTTACAATTTTTTCATCAATTTTGCCAAATAGGTATCCAATTTTGCCAAGTTTATTAGAATTTTGCCAGTGTTAGGGGAGGAGACCCTCCCCCCCTTTAGCAAGGGCTAATTTAAGGATTACTGGTACTTTAAATGATGTTGTGTACTTGAAATACGTCAGTAGGGAGGGGATCCGAACCCCTCTGACCACACTTAAGCTCACAGTTCAGCCCATGTTTAGAATGTCCGCTCTTACCATTAAAATGGCTCAACTAATAAGACTCTTCTTTTGACCACGCTGCTTACCTGTGCGGTGGCACTCAAAGAACTCTGGAAAGCAATACTGCTCAAAGATAGAGTTTTCTTCGTTGCGTCTTTTCAAAGAAAACAGTGAACAGGTTAAACACGAATTCAAAAGTAAAAACGAATCAGGAAAATAAAAAAGAAAAAAACAATAATACGAGACTGCATATAGGCTGAGACTTATCTGACAGAGAGACAGTGAAAATAAACATTTCAGTCACACATTTAATATTCCAACACAGTTGGATCCAGAACTCTGGAAAGCAGGGGCAATAAGTAGGACGAAGCATATTATCAGATATGAGTCACTCTGTTTCTTTTCTTTAACCTGCTCGTATTTAATCTTGAACCCATGTTTAACCTGTTCGCTCTCATTATTAGAGCACAATCGATGGGCTCCAGCGAAGTATTCAAAGAACCCTTCTGTTGAGCAACATTGGTGAAAGAGGAGTCGTGTCTGCTGTGTTTCTCTAATGATGAGAGTAAACAGGTTAAACATGAGTTTAGTAATGAGTATAAGTGCACTCAAAGGGTGTGCGATCGCCCCCTTTGGATCAGTCTCTACATTCCAGTTCCTTCGAGCAAATTCCACTGCAACTTTGTGCAATGCTTACTTCGCGTAGGCTTTTTCGAGAAGGGCCGGCCAGAATTCCATGGGGTCTGTGGATCTGAGGAAGAGAGGTCTGCCCTTGGCTGTGGGCAGTCTATCGTCCACCACAACTTCAACCCAGTCTCCGAACCTCCAGAAGCGGAATCGGAAAATGCCGCAGTACCCTTGGTTGAAGCTCTGGTCAGGCGGAACAACTCTCTCTAGGAATCGAGGGGTCATGGTCAAACAGGAGACTGCTGCTACCAAGCTGTAGTCACCTATAAAATGCAGTTTTTAATGAACTTGTCAACAACGCAGTAGTGTATTTGCTTAAATCATTTGTACGTAAGATTTAAGAAATCTTTCTTAAATGACCAAAAAAGCTCCTTTTCATCATACAATATTGACAACATATAATATACGGGTGTCCAATATTGAAGTTACAAACATAAATGAGATTTCAGACAAAAAATGGATGTAATGCATTGGAATTTGGTATACCAATACCCATGTGTTACACCCATGAGTGCTATGAGGCAGAAACTTGTTATAAAAATTTTTGCACTGGAGTTTGATGTGGACTGATATGCAAGTGAGAGAACATTGCTCAAAATAGGATATGTTATAACTCTTTCTTCCTCCGTCTAATAAGAGGTGCCGGCCCCCTTGTATAAGCGTCACATCGAGCTTTCATACTGTTACTGAGGCTACTGATCAATGATTATGACAGTGATTTCCTTTCTTCCAAAAGCGCCGATTTTAGCGCCTGAAGTGTTATTAGAGGCAGTTGTCTGCCCGCTGTGGTTCTTCCTATAGCATTCCACAAGTGTTCTATGGGACTGAGGTCTGGAGACCTCGCTGATCACATCTTACGGTGAATACTCTCTTCTTCCAAACAATCGCCCACTTTCTAACTTTAGTTTTAGACACCAGTGTAGTTATGAGTTCAAAGTAAAGTGTTTAGTTCTTTCACAAAGTTTGTCCTTAAAAAGAGGATAAAATTTTCTTCAAGGATCTTAATTAATCACCTTAGAAGAATCGTACTAAACGAAAAGTTGAACCAATGGCTGATTGCGATAACAATAAAAACTAATCAATAAAAAAAATGTAGGGGAAAATCGTCGCCTTTTTGTCGTCGCCATTAAACATCAGAAAATGTTTAAACAAAATTTCCCGGTTTCTCTTAATTTTATGTTGTCTAATTTAATTGTACATGTCCACTATGAAACATAAACCAAGCACATAACAGAGTAAAGAAAAAAGATTATATACATGGCATCCAGAAGCACAGAGTCTAGTAAAGAAAAATACACTAGTTTTTAATAAATTTAAAATTAATAAGATTGTTTTCCTAAACATTGGCAATGTTTTCAAACCGTTTAATTTTCAACCCAATGTACAAACTCCATATATTTATTAATACACATAACATGGTTTACAGACCTTCTTTCCAATGATTTTGGAAATTTCCCATTTATGTTACTCTAGCTGTTAAGAAAATTGTTTTATTTTGTTTTTTAGCATTTAAACTGGCATAAAAAAATACAAATTTATTTCAACTACGGTGCGCGTAATATGTATATTAGTGGCTATCTCAATTATTTTTTGTAAGCAATATTTCCTGAAACCTAATAATTTTTGAACAACTTTTTTACTCTCATAATCTATAAATTTGGGAAAAAAAGTATTTTTCTATAATTCACTAAATAATAGTTCACTTTTACGTTTTTTTAAAGCAAACACAAAATGAAATTGTTATTTTTTAAATTTATTTTCTGACCATTCAATTTTATGATCGCAAATCTCTTTTAAAAATCAAAAGTGTTTTACTTTATTACACTGGCAATGCAATTTACTCCCAGCAACGAAAAGTGGGCGAGAATACATTTATGTATTCAAAATATTATTTCTTTGACTCACTGTCATATGAGGTTATCATCATAAGTTATTTTATCTCTTCGATCTCAAGCAGAGAAAAAGCAAAGTACTTTGAAACAACAAATCTTATTTGAGCCAACACCTCTGTCTTGTAGGTGTGTCGGCTTGCTTCAGATGGATAGCGCATCTACCTACACTTTGGATCTAAGGCGGCCACAGAGATTTTGATCCCTTTGATTAACTAACTATACAGAGCGTAATAACATCGGATAGGAAGAAAGTGGGAAAACAGCGTCCGTACTAGGATGCTCATTGATCTTTAGGATGGCCTACTTTCTAGAAAGGGCCATAAGTCAAGGGGGGAATATCGTGCATTAAGCGTAGGTTTGCAATTGTGTATAACACTCCATTCTGGAGTAGTTAGTTGGAATTGCTTATGTTGAAGATATGTATTTTTTTAAAGATTGTATGGATTAAACTTTTAAATCGTTTAGAAATGGAAATGTTATTACTGACGTAAAGTGAAAATCTTGATGTTTAAATAAGCAATGAAATAGTTGTAGAAATGCATTACTGAAGTGAAAGTACTAAGAGTGTGTATATACACACTGCATGTAATGTTTAGTTGACAGAACTTGCCCACCAATTATCGCAGGATTTCATATCTTTAAAATTTATTAAGTAATTATTTTAGTTCAATATTTTTAAATTTTTAATTATACTTTTAATTAAGGAGGAACCAAATGGTGTTATTGATAACAATTCATATTGTTTTGTATTGTAGCAAAATTTTATTTCCTTAATTAGATTATTTTATTTTATTTTGTATTTTGTGCATTTATTCCTATAAATCGAAGATTCTGTGATAGAGTTAAAATAGCAAACTTTCTCAGAAGCAAAGGTTTAAAAAAAGATTGCGTTTGACTTATTTTATCACATCCTAAACTACTTCCCTAATAATGACTGACAACACTCAATAAAATTCAACTAAACGAAATACTCCGTGAAATTTTCTTTGTTTTTAATTAACATTAAAAATATCTGTAATAGCACTGTAAAATATAAAGATACTGCTTAAGCAATAATAAAACTAACGTGAACTTGTGGAAATCTGTAACTTAAGAATCCCCATATTGAAGAATAAAAATATATACAAAGTAGACTTATGTGTACCTTTATGTGTTCTATTTTACAATGTTTTAGTTATTTCATTTCATTTATATAACATATATCTAGCAGCATCTTATTAAGAAATTAGGACTTATTTCTTAAAACTCACCAAGTTCGCCTTGTTCGATGTCGAAACGCGAAGTACTTTCTGATATGAATTTCGGTCGGGCACATATTTCCTGTAATGAAAGCAGCATAAATATTTGAGTATAAGAATAATAATTTAATTAATAAATGAAGTAGACAACAAAATAAAATAATTTTAACATAAAAGTTCTTGACCTTTCTTGTTCCATTGACCTTTCTTGAGCAAGCTCAAATTTTACCATCTTCACAGCGGGCCTCAAAAATGCATGAGTTTTCTTCCGTTTTCCTAATATTAATTTCACAAGTAAAAAATCTGATTTCTGTAAAATATTCAGGGTCAGAAAAAAAATCGATTCGAATCTTTTACTCTTCTATTCGCACCCTTTGTAAAACAAAATAAGATCTTCATGCTACAGATGGGCATTTATTTATCCTAGCAAAACACCAACACACATTTGAGAATGGAGTGGAAAAGGTCTGGTCTTAATGGATAAAATAATATTTCGATAAGATTTAAAACTTAGAACATAGCAACTCTTTCCAACAAAACATACGTAAAATGAATCACGTACTATTTTAAAGAAAATTTACATATTTTATGTACTCATAGCTAACACGCTACAACACTCCTTTCAGTTGGTAAGTAATATGAACAGAAATTGCACCTGAACTGAAAAAAAAAAACTATTATCTTATACAAAATACTTTTTAACAGCTTTACCTGTAAAAGTTTCTATAAGTTGTCTCAGAGATAAAGAAAATAACAACAAATTAAGAGTCTTTTTGCATGAGTACGGGGAGTTAAAATGAATATGAGTTCCATGACTTCTCTTTAACAATTAAGTACAGTTGTTCAGAGAAAACGAATTTAAAAAGGCTATATTTTAAAACAAGGAACAGACTGAAGTGCTCAGTAGACTGAACTACATTTATCTGAAAAATATTTTATTTAAAATTTTATCAAATCATTAATATGTCATTACGTACACATATCATAATTTACTGAATAGCCTTTAAAATAATTATGTTTGTCTGATATCTGAGCAAGCATATTTGGTGTTGAGTCAACCAACATTGATGTCATGCAATTTTGGTCATTGTCATAGCAAGAGATGTATCCAGGTATCCTTTGGTTTGAATATCATTATCCTTTTAAAATTATATTACTCTTTGCGATTCAGTTCATTGTGGAACTTTTGCTGTGCTCTTTCTTCTTTATTTAATGGGCGTAAATAACAGTACGTTAAAGCACTAACATGTTGCTTAGAGCGATCTTTCTATAAACCCAATTTCATAGAATATAGTTTGAAGTAGGTCTTTGTATTTTATAAAATAATGTAAACGATTACGTAGAATAGTTCTACAGCCATTAGCTTGGCCAAGCTTTGTTTTTACAAACAGAGCCTTTAAGTTGCATTGTTTATGCGTTTCAGCAGCAAATATGAATTTCTTATCAACCTTATTTTCCCTAAAAGATTCGTAAACAATGAAACATTTATAGTCTTTTGATTGTATGTTGTTAACATTGTGAATAAAATGATCCTGCAGAAATGATCTGTAAAAGTCCAAGGAGTCGGAAATATTTAATATTTATGTTAGGACCACTCGATATTTGCTGCTGATTTTCCCGCAATTCTGTTTAAGAGGTTTTTTTTTCAGTTTGTATATATTTCTTACTTCAGACGTTTGTGCCTGAACCAGTTTCAGATAAAATATTTGAGCCATTTCTTTAGAATGTCTGAGATTAAAATTGTCGAATAGGTAGACAGGTTTGAAATGTACAGAAGGAGATCATTGAGACATCATTAATATTTACACTCAAAGCAGAACAAAATACAATAGACAATTGCACTTAAAATTTCTTTTAGCAAACTTAATGCATTCAAACAACCAGAAGTTCGTTCTATGAATACTATGAACTACCAAGCACAATTATTTTGGGTCTTCAGAAGCCCGTTATTATGTAAGCGATATAGAAATGAAGTAGAAAAATCTAACTGTAGGTACAAACAACATTGATAATGTATGTTTTTTTTTTTACTTTTGTATTAAAAATAATTATTTTTATTATTAATAAATTTTAAGCTGATCCCTGTAATTAGTTTCTATTAAAGAATAATAAATACACTCAAAAAATGTTTTGTTGAATCAAAAAATTTTTGTTAATTCAACGAAATATTTTCTTAATTTAAGAAAAATTTTGTTAAAAACCAAAAAAATGAGGGTCATATGGAGCAAAATCATGGTATGGAGAAAAATGGGAGTATATTGAAAAATACCTTTTCTCTTCATAAAAATTTTGATATTTCATTCTTTTTTCTATGAAGATATATTTTAACAACATAACAAGTATTTCTAATGAAGTTTTAAGATATTTCAATAACATTAATGTATGCAAAACTTCTTGTTTTTTGCTATGTTTGTAAAAAAATCAAACATAATAGGGATTTTTCAGTCTGTACGTGTTTCGGCCGAAAAATGTTTAGCCTTCGTCAGCAGGATTTAGCACGCAGAAGAGTGGGAACTGAAAGCAAACCAATATTTATGAACGAAATCCTGCTGACAAAGGCTGAAAAACTTTCGACCGAAACGCTTATAGACTGTTTTCTTCTTTAAAAAAAATCCAGCCATAGAATCAATAGTTAAATTTTTTCCCGTGACATTCATGACAGCTGAAACCGCCTTACGTGCGCTCAAATTCATCAAGACTCAAAATCAGTACAATTGAAAGCTAATTATTTGCCTTTCCATACACATAATAACTGTTATCAGGTTTCAATACGCGTATGATTTTTATCAATTTCAATCTCGTGTCCGAAACAAATTCTAGCCAAAGAAAGCTTTAGCCATTTCCTTTTATTTTTTGCAATTACGAGCTGTATGACTTGAAATAGCTATCTATTCTTCCTTTCGGTATCTTTCCAATATCAGCCGCAGGTAGGTATTTCTGCATTAAGGAGCGAACAATAGAACATTTCTGTGGAAAATGAAAGGAAATGTTACTTTTTTTCTTTTACACGTTTCAATTATGATACAATAGTCAATATTTTCATTTCCTTTTTGTTCGGTAAAGTCATTCCGATTCCTTAATTTGACATGCTGCAAATAGATTAGAAATTTCGAAAAGGGATCAAGTCTGAAAAATTTTTTATTTTACAAGGGACACAAAAAACTGATTTTTGTTTCAACCATTTGTCTGTTAGAAGCATTTTTTCTACCATTATCTAAAACTGTGTATGTTATACCAAGGCAAAATAATATGGTTGAAGGAAAATTTGAGGGACAAAATGATGGTTACAGTTTTCTCAGATGAATCCTTCTCGAAATTTATCCAAGGATTTGGGTGGTTTTAGTTGTAAAACAGCATTATTTTACAACGAATGTTTTTAAAAGTACGAAAATTCAAAAGTTTTCTCTTACATTTCACTTTATTCCTTGATAGGCTCTTTCTGAAATTTGCTATTCAAATAATTTAAATCAGTGGTCTTAAAACTTTTCCATCTAAAAAACCTATTGAAGAATTATCGTTAGAGAAACTGCTTAAGATAACTAAAGGAAAACCCCCAAATATCATCAATTATAACTGTAAACTCGATGGAATTTTTAGGTTCATCTAAAAAATCAATTCTAAAGAGTAAATTTAGTGTATACACATTTTTAAAATGTTATTTTATCATAATCTACTAAATCATTTACCCGCATATACATATTCACATATTACTTCTTTTTTTCCCCCACCAGAAAACTCAAGAATCTAACCCCATCGTAATTAAAATCTCAAAAACAGAGCTGACAGGTTCATTATTTCTAATGTTTACTCAAAAGCGTATTTTTCCTCCTTTTTTTTTTAAATGTATACTAGCGGCCAAAGCCACTAGACTCGCTACGCTCGCTTTTCGAATGAGGCATTTGGCCCCTAACGAGGCTTATTCATAAAAGAAGCATGATTTCAACAGACAAAACCCAAAGATTGGATCAGACAGAATGTTACCGAGCTATACATTGCTTGGTTCTTGCATGTTCCTTTGCACATAAAAATTTAAACTTCACACTATTTTTAACTATGTAAAACCTATGGAGCGCCTTAAGTATCTGCCACGCATGACGATTTTTCATAATTTGCCGAGTTACGTATATGTATAGTTAATAGTTAGTTCTAAGAAAACAGTATTTCATATGTTTTCTTTGATAAAAACTACGGAACAGCTAGAATAGCTTGCCACCCATGGCGACTTTTCATTATTTAGTGATTTAAACATGCTCATAACCAATAATTACTGCTGATGTAAGGTTACCGGGAAAACCGTTATCCATATATTTATATACATAATCCTTTGCAGATTAGCATATTTAGCCCTAAGAAATATACCACCTCGCTGAGCTAGCAAATATCCAAGCTGTACTATAACTTGTATAATGGCATAGTTAACGCCGCCAAATATTTCTACTGGTAGCAAATACCCAAGCTGAATCTAACCAGCTTTATTATAATCTGCATTTTAATTATTTTTCATTTTCAAGATGCGGGGTGCTAACATTTGGAACGCGCAGTTTAGATTCACGCTCTTGGAGAGATAGCCTTTTGCCAGAATTATTAATTCAAATTAGTTACAATTAGTTATTCTGTTTTGGTAAAGCGAAAATCGGTAATTCTAAACTCCTGTTATCTAAAAGAACGTATTTGAAAATCGTTAACTTTGTGTGACACACTTATTTATTGTTTCGCATACTTTTTAATTTGGTGTGAAATTGGTGTAATTCTACTTCATGTTTGTCACTTTCACGCGATTCTACATACTTGAAATTGCTTTGTTGCAAAAGCATGAATGATTTTATGCTGTCGAAAATTGCCAAATCTGGCAGCCAATATGCTTATTTTTTCAGTTTTTTATTAATGCCTCAAAAAATAATTCGAATTTCGAAATTTAAGTCAGTTTATCAGCTTCCTCGAAATTTTCCGAATTCGTGGACACCTTCGTCGAAATTCAAATTCCCACGGTTTCGGAGGAGATAGCAGAACAAGCTTTTGACAGCGGCCGTTACTATTTCTTAGAAAATAGAGATTAATTTTGTATAAAATACAACAATAATTAATTTTCTAATATAAATAAAAGCTGGTAAAACTCTCCAGGAAGTCATACGGAGCTCCAAACCTCCATGTAACGTACTTTAAAGGACACCCAGATAATCATCCGAATTTGTAGCTCTATTTTTCTATAGTCATATCAGCAACCCTTGGCATCAATTTGTTTAAAGCCCCTAAACAGTCTGAGTCGATCGAAAATCATTTGGAAATATTCTAAGGTGCCATTTCATATACTTTAAACAAAAACTCATGAGAGCACAGATCATGATAGTAATTTATGAACACTATGTGTTGGCGATTGCCAATTGAATTAAAGCCAAATCATTTAACTGATTTTTAATTTTATTCACCAGATGACGCTGTTTGTCTTTAAAGGGGTTTCAATTAGCTTACTGCCCCTTACGCAGGGCCTCTTGAGAGAACGGGGGCCTCCCTGTGAGCGACGCGGTAAACAAATAAGGTAGAGGTTCCTTGAATACTGAGGAGGGAAGTTATGTTGAGAAAGAAAGGATGATTTTATGGGCATTGTCTCAGTTAAAAAGAATTGCTGCGTATTAAGTAAAATTGAAAGATGGTTTTTAATGCCAACTATTTCAAAAAGGGCATTTATATTTGTTGCGTTTATATCTTGTAAAAGGATAGAAAATTTTTAACGAAATTCACTGCTCGCTCAACAGGTTTGGATTTATTCTGAGTACATAGGATTAAATTACGCTGCGTCACAGTGCGTTTTGAGTAAGTTAAAATTGATTGGATTGCTAGACATGATTATTTCCCTGTATATAATGTATATAAATTATATTTAGCTGTGTGTCTTCTAAATTTAAATATAAGCATTGTATTTTAAGTGTTCATTAAAAGTAATGTTAATTAATTTTGAGTTTTTGGTTTAAATTTGATGTTTTGTTTTCTCTTGATTATTAATGTTTTTCGTTAGCTGCCCTGCGAGCGCGTCATCGCAGATTAGCAGCAAATTTTCTGTGTCAGAACTTTTTTGAAGTTTTCTTTTTACGAATTCTGAGAACAATTTAAATGCGATGTATTTTTTTTCATTTTGTACTGCGTTTGAGTTCTGACACTATGTATAGGTATTGGTTGCCCGAGTTGTGTAACGGCTATAGAACCAGTCTCATTACACCACACCACGAATCCGGGTTCGATTCCCGGCTTGGGAGTCATTTTGTCCGTTACTTCGTGTGACCAATACTTCCGGTCGAGTAGTGGTTATTGATCATAAACGGCAAGTGCTTGCTAATAGGGAAAAAATGTATTGTGTATTAATTTGCGAATCCCGACACTTTCCTTTCAAGCATTAGAGTTTACCGTTAATTAAACCATTTTAGTATTTTGGACAAAATTATATATGTGTTTTGTATTTTTTATCTAAATTAAAACCAAGAGTTTTATCATTGCCATTTCCTTGAAATGCATCAACTCTATTCTCGAAGAAATAAATCCACTCACGAAAGGTCTCATCCAGGTAATCAAGGATCCCTGACGATGCTTGCTGCTCGGCATTTTGGTCGTCGAAACGTTGAATTCCGGATCTTCGAACAAGATGCCCCGCTCCCTGCATAATCTCCTGAGGTAGTGGAAGCCGAGGGGCGCCGGCTCGCCACTGCAGTGGCTACCGTGATGGCTCCGGTGCGGCCGACCATTAATCCCTTCGGATGGGTGGTCATCCGGAGGTTCGACCACCGACTGACCCATCCGGACATGGGAATATCAGCGAGGGAAAGACATGTTCGGAAAAGAGGAACCTGGAAGAGATAATTTGTATATGAGATCAGCATTGACTCTTCAACAACCATGATACAGATCTGTGCAATAACTCAATGTACAACCACTCAAAAAAAAGTAAAAAAATAAATAGAAAGGCATTCGAGTCATAGGCAAATTTTCTGTTTAAGTTTTGTATATAACAGATTCGCTCCTGGAGAAACACGAAATTAGAAAGAAATATGAGAAATTATTCTTATGTATGACATCATTATAGCTTTTACGGAGAACAATATTTTAAATATGAAACTGACATAGGAAATTGAATCACTCTCGGACACTTTTATGAGCGGGTGTATGCGTTAAAATTTTCCATGATCTGCCCCAAACCTTAAGGTCCTTAAAGGGTTAAGAATGTCTCGTTTTTTTCATACACACAGATAAGTTTGAGAGTACAAAGGCATTTAGAAAAATTTCCTGTGAAGTCATTGTATCTTATGTAGAACATTTGGTACAATACTGTCATTTTAAATGCATTTTTTTTTCATTGGAAAAAAACATTAGGCCTAATGTCATAGTAATAATGCGTTTCTTTTTCATTACATAGTGTACATAGTGTTACAACTATTAGTGGGTGCGCACGTAACTTTTAACTCACTTGTGCACCAAATTGTACAATTTTTCTGCAATAGTTAGGATATAAATAAACTGGCCTTGTATAAACTGTCAAATCTATCAAATCTGTAAAAATGTTACAGCAGTTTTAAGAAAGTCTTTAAAATGTATGAGAGTCGTTCAAGCTTATTGGACACATTCCTTGATAACTTCTCATAAAACTGCATGAACAGTAATACAGCATTATTTGGTTTATGTCCAAAACCTCACCAAATTTGTCGATGATACGTCGCCACAAATGGTTACAGCACCAAGTTTGTCCCGGAAAAGACAACTGTGTTGGAAAGTGTTTTATAATCGATGCGTTTGCACTGTTTATCTTCTTTATTTTAATATTACTTTTCTTTTTGGGCACCACAAGTAGCGACTAGGATTTCGCAAATTTTGTTTAGCATTGAACTACTTATGTCAATATCGTTACTTACACTTGTCCCAGCAACACAACACCAAACTACTATATAGCTACTTTTGGACTTATCTATATAATCCAACAAATTTTGCATATTTCAGTTGTGTGTCTGGACCATCATCAAATGTCTGGTTCCTCATCAAACATGATGGCCAGTCAATCTTTTTATTACAGCTATTTACCAGAGTCCTACCGTGAAGAAATATGTAGACACAAACAGAAACCCACTTGTGTTTTTAATTCGCTGATAATTTTAGCGCTCCAAGTCGAATTATATTCTATTTGAAAAGGCTGACAGAAATGATTTTGAAACCTCTTGGTAGCTTCGTAAGGGGTTCGGTAACTTTTAAAAGGAAGTTCCTTGGATGAGGAGTCCAAGACTCAGAAGTTTTTCAAGGCATCTACTCTATTGATGTATTGAAGTTAAAGGTGGAATTTTTCGGTATCCAGTCGAATGAATTACCATTTAATGAACAATACCGGATATTCATCTCTAAAAAAGTTACTTCATAAACATAGTTCCTAAGTTTCTCAGTAGAAGCGTTATCGTTTAAAGTGGTTTCACCGATTCCTTAATTTCTGATATCAATGCCAGACTGCAAGGCGTGACGATTACCAATACGAAGAAGCTATGCATCAATGGTGAGAAACTGAAAGGTTGAAAGTGAACCATCTTTACCCACGCGACTGTCTGTGCCAAGGTTTGAAAAAAAAAAAAAAAATCAGAAAAAGAGGAAAGGAACAGCAAGCAGGTCTACCGGCAAGTGAAATAAAAAAGGGAAGTAAAGAAAAAAAAAGTAACTAATCTTCGATGTTAAGGTCAGCGGAATGCTTCGGGCAACCACAGCAAGTGCAAAGTACCGTTTCAAGCGAGCGGTCCTTTCTTGGGGAATGCGGAAGAACATGTCAATTTATATGACCAAATAAGTATAGAGATATTATTCTTTAGTAACATACATAAAGCTTGTTCAAACGAGGGTTCAAAGAAGGATGGAATTGAATTTTGACCGCACTCGGGGTTTCAACAAACATCTGAACTGAGGACTTATCTCTATATGTGAATTCCAACACTAGCCAGACAAAATATGAAACAAATACTTGAGGAGATTGATAATGATTTATTTTTTAGCTACTTAGTTTTTCTGATGTAAAATAATTTTCTGGTGAGATATATTTGTGAATGTTTTACGATATTCAACTACGTTTATTAAGAAAAACATTTCTTAGAAAAGGGCGTATTAGTGTAATACTGATAGTTTTTAGAAAGGATGTTTACATGCTGAAAACGTACATAGATGAAATGAAGCAAATACACAGAAATTACATAATTTTTAGAGAAAGTTGTTAGAAGAAAATTAAGAAATATCATTCATGATCCTATTCAAAAGATAAAACGCAGTTAATTGATTAATTTTATTAATAAAAAGAATTTTTTTTTTAATCTTGAGGTGAAATTAAAACAAGGAGCATTTATATGTTTACAAGTTTTTATCACACGATCAAAAACACCTATAATTTATATATTTTTTTCGACATTTATTAGTTTTTTTAGTTTTTTTATTTCATACATACCAGTGTTATACTGATAAATGTATAAGATTTATAAAATGATTATAACGATACGAGACAATATCTTACAGCGTTTCACGCAATCATCCATCTCATAAAATATTGCTATTGCGTTTAATTTTTAAGTGGATAACATCTTGGAGAGAAGATACTAAACTTTTGCATAATCCTTCAATGGCAAATTATGAGAAAGTGTTAAAGTGATTTTTTTTTCTTATAAAATTCCATTGTAGTTCAGTGTCTTATACCGGACATGATGTGGGGATCGGCTTAAAAAGAAATTGACAGTGACAGTGAGAGACAATAATGCCTGCCTAAACCATTGCACTAGTGACATGAATAGTTCAACGATCTTCGCGTTGATCAGAAGCTATGTTTATTGATGAGGTAGACGAACCCATAAGAAGGCTTGCCCATGTGACATAACGAATCCCCCCTTCAAAGAATAGTCTTTTTCACGACCAGATTACGGCTGTTGAAGAGAATAGTTTGGGAACGCGTCGTTTGAGTGAAAGTATCGACGAGTTTCTTGCAAGAGCACGAACATTCATCTGTTGGGTGCTCGGAGCCGGTAAGACGTGCGATTTCGTTCACTGACCTCCTTGACGGATCCAGAAAATTTTCAAGGGGAGGGCGATAAGTAGGGTGAAGCAAGTATTAGAAATGGATAACCTCTCTCCTCTTTTTCTTTTCCTTTTTGCTTTTAATACTGAGCCCATGTTCAACTTGTCCATTCTCATCATTTAAAAAGGCGCAACGGGGAAGACTCTCCTTCTTTGACTAATGTTGCTTCCCAGAATGGTTTTTGGAGCATTGGTCAAAGAAGGAGAGTCTTCCCCGTTGCCTCTTTTCATGAAGAGGGAGAACAGGTTAAATGTGGTTTCAACATCGGGTTCATGTACTCTCAATGGGAGGGCAATTTCCTCATCGCCCCCCCCTCCCTGATTGGATCCGCCACTGATCTTTTGGTACCAAAAATATGCTTTCCACTGACTATTTTTCAAGAGTAAAATTTCAAAGTTGGACTCAGAACTCTTTTGTTGCTTCAATCTATCTTTTTTTAAATGCCTAATCTCAGTGTCTTTTCGAAATGTCATGTTTTATTTATTTTTAGTCTTAAAAACACAGGTTTTTGAACTATTCTTTCTCATCGTTTTACCGATTGTAAGGGTGAGGATTGCTTTTCTGTGCTGAACGCTTGCACAAGGATGTGTCATTATAAGACCCAAGCTGGGTAGCAATTTTAAGCCCAAAATGAAAGCTTCATCGTTATGTCATTGAAACGATGTTAACGAAGAGCTTAAGCCTGGTTCAAGAATTTATTTACCAAAACAACCCTCTCATCCCGCATATTTGGGTAACTTCCTGGATTTGATTTGGAGTGAAAACAAAGTTATATCATTACACATCTCTCTAAGACGCTTAGAGAGGAGTTACCATACTATCGGATATTTTGCATATTATTTACATTAAATGACTTTTCTTACTCTAAACACCAAGGGGTTGGTTACAAGGACACTTTTTGTACCAAAAAATAGAATAATCATAATCATTTCCTATATTCTGCTTTTAATGTTATTTCTAAATCTAGGGGAATGCAACTATTTATTTATGCATTTTTCTAACTTAATCAAAATTCAAAATTCTGTGTATTTTTACAAAAATATCGTTTTTCTAAGTGTAATTATATAGTATATATGTAATGCATGTATTATTCTCTGAGAAATACGTTTATAACTTATATTTAACAAATTTGAATTTATTTATATCTAATCTTCACTGAATCTTTTATGTTTGCTTTTCACCCCTTCAAAGTACTACAAAAAGACCCAGAAATACGATAACGGGATCAAAAAGCATTTGATCTTAACATGCTTTCCAAGGATGCAGAAATACAAAAATCAAATACGCACAGTGGCATTAAGTAAATAAATCAATCATTCGGGGAAAAATAAATAAAACATCAAAATTTAATAAAACATAATTTTTAGATTGGAAAATGTTTATGCTCAATTTGTTCACAAATATAAACACCTTTATTAATTGATCGCTTCGAAAGTTTTCTCCATCCCAAAATATAACTTAATTATTGTGTTGAGGCAAAGCTACACAAATGCTATCTGCCTTTGTGCAGCCGTGCACGTCTTAGATGGAGGACTTTCTAAGGGGTTCTAACACGTATTTACATTATATTTGGAGAAAGCTGACAAAAACTCCAGACCGTTAGATCGACAGCAGCGAGCTAAGCCGAGCGCTGGATCTTCACACTGCAGTCGTCTACCCTATTTAGTATCTTATCCACTCGTCTGTGATATAACTTTACAGTCGGACTAACTCCCAAGAAAAATCAATTTGTAACGATTTTTGTTCAGCAATAACGTTCGCAGCTTTTAGTAACATATTAGTTTCGTTTAAGTTTTTAAAAAAGCTAACATTTTTTTTTAAGTTTAATTTTCTTCCTGAATTTTTTATTGCTCTCATAGGCTTGTTATTTCTGTGAATGCATATCATTACTTGAGAAAAGGAATTCTGAATTTTTACTTTGTCGTCTGAAAGGCAAAGTAGTAATTTTTCCGTCTTATTTTTTATTCCATCAAAAACAGATTAAAAGTTGCATGATATTTTATGAGGACAGCCTAAAATCGTGCTTCGAAGAAATATTTTGGATAACTTCCTCATCTAGATATTTTCATCGAAACGTTGCATGCCTTACAAAAATTCTAAAAACTTCGTGATCAAACTTGCAACAACAACGCAGCATTTACAACAGAAAATGACACTCATCACCCACTTTGTGGGACTCTCGTAATCTATCCGACTCGTCTTGTGTCTCTGTCCTTCTCATGTCGCATTGTAAATGAGATATCATCGCCACCTCCAGAAAAAAAAGGTGTAAGGATGGTGTTCAAGTTACGGGTGAACGGATCATCAGACTACAAGCGAGCATTAGCGGAACCAGGGTGTCGCCGATCAGTGAATACAATGAAATACTTTCATTTGGAAGTTCAATTACGCTTTCAGACGGATTTCGTGCGAATTGTTTCTGAGGTTTCGCCTGGGACGGGTTCTTGCCTGATAAAGCTTCTCAGAACAAACAAGACTACACCGATGATAGCGATGATGATGATGATGATGAGTATCGCCTTTCCGTGGAAAGTTCGTTATTCGGGATGGAAGAGAATGGGGTGATGAGTAAAAGTATAGAAAAAGCAATTATCTAAAAATGAAGAAGATTCTGCGTTAAAGAAAAAAAAAAAAGAAAAATCTATTGCATGTCTCACATTAACCGTTTGAGGCGCAACCCTTTCCCAATGCTGAAAAAAGGGCAGCCATTGCCATCGCTCGACTTAACTACCAGCAAAATGGCGGACGATCGAAACGTTCATCGTGTGCCACAGATCTAGAGACCCTTTTTTTACGGCAGCTGGCTGCGTCAAAAAGGGTCTCTATATCTGTGGCACGCGATGAACGTTTCGATCGTCCGCCATCTTGCTGGTAGTTAAGTCGAGTGATGGCAACGGCTGTCCTTTTTTCAGCATTGGGCAATCTATCCAGCTGTTCTCGAATTCTTTCATTTTTCAGCACATATCAGTGCTGTTAAAAATAATCGTGACAATTTTTTTTTTACGGGAAATGACGTACTAAAGAGTAAAGGATTCACGTGGAGCTATGTCACCCCAACTATTTCTATAGAAATGAAATCTATTTTTCGTGACTGGCAACTGGCAACAGTTAAAACGTCAGAGTTTGGTTATCTGTGGTGTTTCGTTATTTAACTGTAATGTTTCAATTATCCCGAACATTATGCTACACGGTTAACAAAATTCAACATTTAACTATAAAATGGCGTTACAGTAACTGCAACCTTCAATGGGGAAAGGTTTCACCTTAGTTTGACTTCACTGATGAGTTTAAACACCAAATCATGAGGCAACAATTCTCCATGAAAAGGTTGCAGCTAATTTAGCTCTATTTTTTTGTTGAAATAGTGTGTATTTGAACTTTGTAAACCAGGGCTTAAAAAACACATTCACTTAATGTCCTTTGGACCTTAATGGGATGTGAACTTAGCTTTACACATTGGTAGATTTTATCACAACTTGTTTTTCATCGTTAAAAATAGAGACAAAGGAATATTTTTTGAAGGTTGTGACTTAATTCTTTGTAAGGTCGAAAATTCAAACAACAGAAGCATAAAATGTAAAATGTTCTAACAAACAAAACAACAACCAAAAAAAAAATAGCTTCATCAGCTTAACAATACATGTTAATAACGTTGCTTCCAAGAAATTAGAAATTCTGAGTTGATATGTTTTCATACTCATATAACGTTCCAAAACAATAAATCTGTTTTTACTAATTTTTGAAGTGCTGTGAACTTTAGATTCGGTCAGAGAACGTCTTTAACGCAGTTTAACAAGTCTATACAGGGCATTTATGGCACAATATTTACAAAGGTAAAAAATAAAATTCAAAATTGAGATTTCAGAACCTTTCTAAAGCATCTTGTGAGACAGACCTTCAAAAATATTGAAATGACATTAGAAAATATTAGATTGTTATTCCGCTAACAACTTCTAAAATCTCTGATCCAGATACTAGCTCAAGTAACGTGATTTCTTAACATTTTAAAATTTTGCTATTTTGTTAATGCCATTTAATTTCTGAGCAATCTAAAGGACTGCTATTGTATTGTAATTTTCTTTTAAAAGTGAATATAAATCAATCTATGGAATAAATTATCGGTAAGAGAAGTAGGCATATTAGGCATGCATTTTGATAAGTAAGGGAGGCACCAAAGACACATTTGTGGGCATTTAAATAACGAATTTATCCGTCTAAATTTTCCATGCTCATTTCAATAACCTATTTGTTAGTACACAGGAGTTTTATAAAATTAAGTAGGACTCATTAAACCTTATGCAACTACTGCATTCTTGTATGATCAAAATATTCATTCGTATTCACCCTTTTTGGTTTTACATATTCATTAGTTTCGCCTATAGAAAGCTGTTTGTTTCTGCAGTGAAATACGTTTTTATGATCTATCACTAGTAATAGATTGCATAATTTAGTAGAATAGATTAAGAATCGCAGTCATTGCTCATTCATACTTTTACGATCGATGTATCTACCAGAGTGGTTCGCAAAGGGTGTGCCCTAGGAGATTTCCGAGAGTGCCATGTGGCATTCTAGTAAAATATACGACTAGACATAAAAATAAATACAGTTTTTTTTTCCTGGACAGTTTTATCAAGACAGACTTGTTTTATTAGAAACAACTAACCTTTCGGGTTGCTTCTTTTATTGTTTCTTCGCATAAAAATCTTTACTCGCGTAAAAGAGATGCATCAAGATCTCCTTCTATGCGAATTTTCTAGGTTACGGGACGCTGTATTTCAGCAGCTCAGTTTTTTAGCTTACAAAGAAAAGAAGATACATTCATGTCTGCTGACGTAATGACAGCGTTAGAGAAAACTACAGATTCGGAAATAAAAAGCTGAAGGTTAGTTTGAAAATTTTTCCTTTGGTAAGTGGAAGCTGCTTGAATGAAGCACAGTTGAAAAGTTTCGAAGAAAAATAGTGTTCTTGGTCATGTCTTAGAACTGAACAATACGATTAGAATACTTCACTGAAGAACATTTATAAAAATTTCAAACGATCTTTGATTTAAAATCTACAAAAGGATAACCGCGGGCCGTGTTTACTGAGCATGAGGATTTGACAAGGTTGTTATAACATGTTTCTCAGAAACTTTTTGTTGTTGCTTCTGCTATACTGTCATCTGGTTAACCTCGGCGAGGCGTCGAATCCTCCATACAGGACGGCGGTGGCCGAAATCGAGCGGCTTCAGTGTCATTCACTTTTAATGGGAGAAAGAACTGCTTGGTTCAGGATCTTCTAAGTACCAATTGCAGAATGGCAGACTAGCACATGGATTGGTATCCCCAAAGCTATCGCTTCAACATGGAAGAACATTGGAGCTGCGACAGTTATGATGCGCACCAACCCCCTTTATCTTGCACGGTTCCACAGCAGTCCAGGCGAGAGAAGTTGTCACACTCCCAAGCAGGGCCTGATTATGACCAACAGGAGCCCGGGCATTGATGAATTTCGGGGCCCCCATCCATGAAATTTGTTCTATTTTTCAAAAAATTTTGATATAAAATAGAATATTTCAGAAAAACTCTTGGAATTAGGGCTCTTTCGAGCCCGGGGCCCTGGGTAAAGTCCCGATTTGCCCATGCGATAATAAGGCCCTGCTCCCAAGCGCTGACCAAGGTCGGCGTTGCTTCACATCCGGTTTTATTATGGGAATCGAGCTTAACCCGATTGGGCCACCGATTGCGCATAGTGCGTCTACCATTATTTCAAGAATTAAAGTAAGCCCTGCCTTCAAAAAGTTTTGGAACTACTGGTCTAGCAGATCACTCAAAAAGTGCTGAAAGAAAAATGCGGATGAAAGAATGAATTATAAACGTGAAAGTTCCAGACATATGTACAAAAATTTACAAGAACATAATTTTGGCAAGAAAAAAAAATCTGCATACATCCCACTAACTCTCTGTACAGGAAATGTAATTAAGTAGTGTTCAAGCGAGAAATCGTAAAATCAAGATTTACGCGGCATTTCAGGGAACCAATAAAAACTGGAATAATTCCAAACATACCAGCTGCTCTTCAACGTCTGCATAAGAGAACCTTTCTCAAACAAGAAGCCGACACAATTATGCACACTGGCATCCCTAACGTCACTAAAACAGAGGAAGCCTGAATTATGTATCTCTTAATGAGATACCAAAAGGGGATCGAAGTACCCCTGCTTAGCAATGCCTTACCTTTACGCATGGGCATTGAATACTGAATGACGGGAGGTAATTACCGATGGACTTTTCTTCTTGATGGTGCTTCTTCTTTTCTTTTTTGTTCGCTTCCAGCCTTCTTCTTTCTGCTCAGTGCAACATAATTTTCTCAAAGATTAAGCGGATATATAGCAGAGAGACAGCGTAGTTTGTTTTACAGAAATATATGATATATTTTAATTGAAAAATAAAGATATTCGCTAAACAAAATATTCTCAGTCTTTTTTTTTTATTATATGCAGCTTTAGTAAGAAATTTTGTATAATTGCAAGTAGCGTTAAATAAAATGTCTTTCACTAAGAATCAATTCACCTATTATTCTCGTTTCTGTCTCTAATTCACACACACACACACACACATACATACACACACACACATACATACATACATACATACACACACACACACACGGGGGAGAGAGAGAGAGAGAGAGAGAGAGAAGAGAGAGAAATAAAGAAAGAAAATAAAACTTATTTTCAATGATTCCAAAAATTTTTTTGTATCGTTCTGATCAGAAGTAGTTGATATAAGTCACCCAAATATTTTCTCGATAA
Organism: Cheiracanthium punctorium; assembly: GCA_038373885.1. Classification (NCBI taxonomy): domain Eukaryota; kingdom Metazoa; phylum Arthropoda; class Arachnida; order Araneae; family Cheiracanthiidae; genus Cheiracanthium; species Cheiracanthium punctorium. The sequence goes on along the minus strand of JAWZYV010011709.1, from coordinate 151,084 downwards.
TGCATTAATAATAATAATTATCATAATCATTACTATTATTGTACTTTTTTATTTTATCTTCTTCTTTTTCGTTGCACAAAAAACACAACTAATGAAGTAGTAGTGTAACTTAAATTTTTCTTATAATGTTATGTTGTTCAAGGCAATCACGTATGCAGTTATCTATCTAAAGCTTTTTACTACTTTCATTTTGTGGTTATCTTATAATCACGTATACTTTTTTATAAACTACTTTTATTTTATTAGATTTTCACTATTTAATCTTTTACGTACATGTTATTATAAAATAAATATCTTTGAGAAATGAGACATTATTCAAATTAAATCTAAATCATTCATTTTCAAACCTATTCATTATTTCGGTAATTAAATTACCTCAGCTAAAGAAAAAAATGACAAAGATTTCAGGACAGTATCTTTCCAATCATCAAACATTGTTTTATGTATGATAAAAAATAAATATTGCATCAGGAATGCAATAAATTATAAAGCCTTTCACAACAAACTGTACTAAGCATGTTTAAATGGAGAAATATGTGAACATAAAATATATGGATGAATATTTTTTAAAATATTGAGATAATAAACCAGCAGTAAAGCTAACGTCCCAAGTTAAGCCCTGTTTTATTTAACATTTTCTAAAAATGCGATTGAATGTTATTGAATCGTATAATTTTCAGTCAAAGTAATGGTAATCATAAATTGTTTGACGCAGAGTACCCCGAAAGCATGAGTCTATTATATAATCACACTCATAGTTACTGGTGTCGAGTTAAATTAATTAAAGAAAGTTTTTTACCCAAAGGCACTTGCTCATCAAGCATTCTCTACGACTAACGTAAAACCCAATTACTATACTAGCCACTTTATTATGGGATCACCCAGTGGGTGGCCAGCGTTACCCCCATGAAGGGAAGGCGAAGTCAATACCCAAGACCGAACCGGGAATCTAACCCGGACCCAAGGTGAGATAGAATGGGTTTTTAGCCACTACACCACCTGGGCGGCTATTTAAAGAAGGTGGATTCTAAAGTCCATTTTCATACACAAATTTAAATAACTCTGTGTAGAAAGAAATAACTTTCTGGTTATTTTTCAGAGTGAGATGATTTCAACGCCCTTTTCAAAAAAGTATAAATAAATGCGCATTTGGTGTAGTTTTTCCGAGTGTTTTCACGCTAAGCGCAACGCCACACAACAAACAACCAATTTCATAACAACTATGAAAACAAAACATTTTGATTACCTGAATAAATAGCTATCACTTCATTTCAGACGTCAATAGCAGAATGACTCAGAAGAACAAATATCAAAAAGGTAAACAAAAGTATGTGGCGGTACGCTATTGAACGTAATGACATATTTTTGACCAGTTCTCAAATATACTTATAAAATAGAGATGATTTGTCGATGATGAGGAATAACAACCAAACTACCTTTCAAATTATGGCATGGAATTTGGTTTAGTAATTACTGCTTTGCCATAAATTATATACATCATATCATCACCGCTTAAACGCAATCAAAGAAATGTTTTTCTTCCTGACTTTTCAAATGTCATCACAAATTACGAGCGCAAAAATAACAGCTGCATGCGCCACTGAGCATGAAGATGAAGAAGCGAGTCGGAAACGCAAATCTTTTCTTCGGAATAAAATTCCAGATTGTCGATGATGAAACAAGAAGGAACTATCTTCGCAACAACACTGAATCATTAAATAATCCAGAGTATTATTTATTTAGTTAAATTTGCAAAGATGATTCGGCCTCTCTATCTCTCGCGTTTATATGGTGTAATCCAAATTAGCTGTTATAAACTAAACTCCGCTCGAGTTTCGCCATCAAGTGTTACATAAAATTACTGTTTTGTTACGATTTATTCTATAAACTGTAAAATGCTATTTACTGAAACGATACTTCAATTGACAACTCCATTGCATGCGATATCAGACTCAAGTGAAAAGTTTAATTTTATTCAAAATTAAAGCATCCAAAGATGTGTACGTCAGTTTAGAATTACAAAAAATCTTAAGGAATCGTTTCAACAGTAGAAAAGCGAAAGTCTACATATGTGAACCTGTGGAGCGGAAAGTTAAGTATGAAGCAATGTTTTGGGTTCACAAAAATGCCAGTGAAAATCTTTTTCTTACAAATTATCTCTGTCTTTTCAACTTGAGGAGCTGAGTGTGGTAAGTCTATTGGTCGGGCAACCAGATTTTCCCAGGTTTTCTTCCATTCGATTACCAAGTGTGGAGCAGTTTTCCACGAAAGACTTTATAGTTTGCTTGTGTAGAGAGCTTGTACGAATATTTTGTAGTTCAATCTTCGATTACTTTCAAAATAATAGTATTAGGGAAGAAAACCCTAGACATCGATAAAGCTCAGACTAATCTGCACTCGAATAACTTCGAGTTTTAACTAGAATACCAGAAATTTTGAAAGATTTTTATGAATCTTTGAAATTATAGTAAACTAAAGTTTTTAAAGGATTAACAGAAACGTTATATCTATAATAGATAAAATCATTTGCAAAAGTTACGTATCATTTCATGATACAAAGTGGCCTAAAATAATTTTTATTAAATTTGTTCTTGATACACTAATTATGAAAACCTTACTAGAAACTACAGCCTCAAGTACGTTCGATTCGTTGTTTAATTCGGAAAAAAAATGGCTAAATTCCACAGTGAAAATCCGAATGCAATATTGAACCCATATGTACTAGCATCTGGGGGTCAATGCCCCCAAGTAAAATCCCCTCCCCTTTCTCCGCTAAAGATGCATATTCATACAAATACTTCCAAATAAATAAATTGTTTCTATTCCTGTCCAACAATCCAAAACAAACCGATTGCAGAGATATGCACCGCCATGCACAATGATGCACTACTGCAGAAGAGACCGCGCACGCCATGCCAGAAAACAAACACTAATGCAGAGTGGCACCTGTCTCATCAAACCTAAGAGAAAAGTACCGTCGCGTGTCACGCTAGCTCTTTGATGACAGCCCACAATTTAGTGGAGTCGATAATGCAGAATGAAATCTGGACACTGCCACAGCGCAGGAAACGAAGGTTCAATGTTTAGTTGATGATCAATGCTCAACGGAACACAGAATTTTTTGGACTAGTCGTATTAAGTGCCTTCACGTCAATAAAAGACGCGAAAAAAATGCTTTGAAGCACGAATTCTCTATGTAATGCTGGGAAGATTAAAGAAGAATGTGCCAAACTTGTATATCGAAAGATTCTAAAGTGAGCCATAATCAAAGGGAGGCACCAAGAAGCAGGCACAATGGGTGCTTGTAAATAACAGAATTTAATGAAAGAATTCTCCATATTCCCATTAAAAAAAAAATATATTTATATACTGCTACTGAATATTTTCGCTCCTAAGTTTCAGTAAACCATTCAGAGACGGTAAGCCAAATAACACACTAAAAAACCTCAAATAAAGGACTAACTATAAAACTTCAAGTGAAAGATCACTATGCTCAATTAGAATTAAATATCTGAAGTCGACTTGAAGGGGACAAGGGACGTTAAAACTGAAAACTGTCATTTCTTAATTTTTAGTCTCCAATCATACGTAAAAATGTTTAACACAAAGGCTTATATTTACATTAATATTAAAAATAAAAGAATAAATATTATTTCAAAAAATATATTAATATCTTTGCGAAAAAAACGCGCATTCAATATTTTTTTCAAAATATCCCATGCGCATTCCAAATTAATAAAAAGCTGTTATTTTTTTACAGTGTACTTGCAATGCATATATGAACATAACTGCGCATTAAATTTTCAAACAGAAGTTAATTAATAGAGATATAGGAATTTAAATGTAACAATAGGGTGTAAATTTGAAAAAAAGCTACATCTCACATGAATTTATTTTTTCTGTAAAGCTTACCCTTGTCACACATAAAAATGAATGCGCAGATATGTTCATATATATAATGCAAATGCATACTTAAAAAATTATAGCTTTTTATTAATTTGGAATGCGAATGGGATATTTTAAGTAAAAAAAAAAAAGAAGGCGTATTTTTTCAAAAAAATATCAAGTTTTTATTTGAAAATATATTTATTTTTTAATTTTTAGTTTCAATATAGATGCAAACTATTATGTTAAACAACTATGATTTTATGTTAAACAACTTTACATATGATTACAAGTAAAAATTCAAAATTGAAAATTTTGAATATTGAACGTCCCTTGTCCCCTGAAACAAAGACGTTTCTCGATATAAAAATTGAATTAATTGAATTTCCAACCATCCGTAGAGTGTCATCGGAATCGTTTTATCTCTCAAACGCAAAATCACTTCTGGGTTGCAGCCAGATGACCAAATTTTGAACGCGTTTTGTTTATTTTATTCGATTCCTCCCACTACTCTTCCGAAATAACCAGTTACCCGTATATGTCCCGGTCAAACTCTCTCTCTCCCACGGTCAGTGAGTGAACAAACCCGGAATGATTTGGGTTTCGGGGCCCCAGAGAAAGAGCGCAGGGACGATAAGCTCAGGAAGTTGTGTCCAGACAGGATTGATGCCTGTTTTTTCCTCCTTGACCCGCAGATGGAATATTATTATTGTGAGGAATTGCCCATGAGAAAAACTATTTCGGCGATCGAGTTGGATTCGATCGCATGTTGATTATTGAGACAAAAATAAATAAATAAATAAAAGCCAGAAAAATTCTTCGCATCCAGATAATGGGGAAGTGTTACACGACACCTGTCACCGATTTTCTCAGGAAGAAGATCTATAGAATATAAAGATTCTTTCAATTTTACATCACATTTCTCCATTAAAGTAAACGCTAAATAACCCGTTTCAAAATAAGATTTTTAAATCTCCTATCATACTGCTAGAAAATGTTTTTTATGCATTCCAAGAACATTTTTTCCAATTTTAAAGTGATTCAAATAGTTTTTCTACATCACTTGCTTGCAGTTGAAAGTTAAATTCCATTAGATTCATTTTCGGTGACTGTGTCTACGAACGCAATAGACGTAAATTTCCTCCTGCCTGAATAGATAAAATCATCTTATATTCCTTCAAAATTATCTCCATTGATCATAATGGACTTTTGACAGAGGCTGGACAGAAGTATGATTCCTGTAAAATCTGGAGCAGGGGCAGGCGTGCAGCTTTCCTGGTCCCCCAGGACGGGGGTGAGGAATTAAGAAATGTCCCTACTGTATTTTGTAGAAATGTTTTGTTTCTTGAATAATTTTCTTATATCTGGTCAACAAAACTTGGGCGATATTAAAGCCCCCTCCCCTTTTGAGTTGCAAAAAAAAACCCAAGCATCCACAAGAGTAGAAAGCCTGGAACTTAACTCAGCCTGCAGTTCTAGGCTTTCTAATTTTTGTAAATTGAATGGGTATGTATATCATATGAAAGGGGGGGGGATAAATGTCTTCGCCGGTCTCCATGTTGGTTTAGTTGGGCTCTGGATATTCTCTTTAGGTATTCCATGGCGAGCCACCTTCTTATAGCTGTATATGTGTGAATTATCTCAATGTAATTCTCTCTCCAAAGCTCCTTACAGATGCAAAACAGCAAGTCTATCAGAGCGAGATCAGGTAAATACATTGGATAACCAGCAACTACAACTTCTGCATTAGCTGTTTACACTTTCAGGGAACTGACATCATGACTGATAATTAACATTTAAATGTATGAGATGAGAGTTGTTTATTTCAATGAATATCACGATAGGGGGACGGGAAAGTAAAATAATCAGTTGACTTAACCGATACTATTATACGGATTGGTTATAATTAAAGTTCCTCTTTGAAACGGCCAGAAAAGGAAAACTACTTGACCAAATGTTATCAAACTTGGTAATCATGTAAAGAAGGTCATGGGAATTTATTATCCGTGATAAAAAAAAAAAAACTCGTCACTAAGGGGGAGCTGTATACAATATTGGTAAACAAAATAAGACATGAAGACATCGGTTTAAAATGTTTGTAATCGTTGCTAAAACGAAACTGGGTGAGGAGTTATCTCAAAAGCACTGCTCATGGTGATAATCTAAACAATTTGGCGGAATTCAAAGGCACGATACATGTCCGCAACATTCCTCCTGATACGCCAAGAGCTGCTGTTAAGAATGCCGTAATACGATTCAATGGTGGGCGCCACATTGAAAATGCTTTGTAACATGTTTCAGAAACGATTACGAACATTTTAAACCGACGGCTTCATGTCTTATTTCGTTTACCAATATTGCATGCAGCAGCATTTCCCCCTTGGTGTTGAATTTTCGAACTTCTTTTTTTCCCGCTGATAATAAATTCCCATGACCTCCTTTACACGATTACCAAGTTTGATAACATTTGGTCCAGTCGTTTTATTTTTCTGACCGTTTGAAAATGCAACTTTAGTCATAACCACCCTGTACTTTAAAATTGTTAATCAATAACCAGTATGTTCACTGGTAATTAACAACGTCCTGCCTGTTTCCGTTTCAATATAAATACACAGCTTAAAAGTATTAAAATATTTAAAAGAAACTAAAAGATATTTAAATTTTTTTTAATGTTGTTTCAACCACTAAAATATAATATTTTTTTAAACCCATGCATTACACAAGATCTGAAAGTATAATTCTGACAGAATGTTTTACCCATTGTGCAGGAGATTATCGCTACAAGATAATGAATGCATTCTTCAAAATATTTCCCGAACAAAAACGATCCACATCCTTGGATACGAAAACAAATTATACGTTTCTATTTCCCTGACAGCGGATCTAGCTTCTAAACGATCCAGAACACCTCTATTGCTCTAAATTTGGGAAAATAATTAAAATTACGCCTAAAATTATTGAAAATTTGCACTATTCCCTAGGCAAAAATGTTTTGCACAGAAACTTTCTTAAAATGTATAAATCATCAAAAGTTAGTTTTGCGATTAATCAGTTAATTTCCAAATTTATACTCTGAAAAATAACCGCACAATTACTGAAAACTTTCCTTCCAATTTTACGGAAATTCTTCGTTTATATTTTAATACAGAAGAATTTCCGTATATCAAGGGTCAATGCCTCTCTCGAACAGACTTTCTATTGAAATTTATAGGAACAAAATTCCGTAAATGTACGGGAATAGTACTGCTTTCCTATTTGCCAGTGCATTTTCCGTACTTTTCAAGTTTTTTTTTTTTTTTTCAGTATAGCTTTTAACGTAACACTACTGCAATATATATTCTTAGCTCAATACAAATAAGTTTATACACGCAGAGATAATCGTGACAAGTGAAGGGAAGCTTTGAAAGCGAACCTTTCACCCGTGTCAAATTAGTAATTAGCATATCAAACGTTCGAGAGATGCTACAAGCGAGATATCTCAGCCAAATAAACGATGGACGTTTACCGCTATGGTCGTTGCTAAGTCAGTCACGTCTACAGCCGAGCAGACCAACCAACTCTTCCGGACATTCAACAAAGGCATCGGGTCAAACGAGTGAATAAAATCACATCACATTGAATGAATCTGCAGATGGGTTTCATACTGATCCTCTTGTTAAGATATGCAACTGACAAGGGAGCCAGGACAGACCGGTAAAGAATTTCAAGTTAACGTTATTTAGCATCTACTTTAGTCTGGGCCCGATTAAGGCATTCGAACGCTCTTGGCATAGCACTTTTAGGGGGTCCTTTTATGGTTATGCATTGTTGATACATATAGTCACAGGGTACAAATGTTTCTTCACAGTGTCGTGCATCATGGGGGGAAGGTTGGTGTTCAAACTTTCCCCCTTGTCCATAAATGGTATACGTAATTAGCATATGTAGTCACAGGGTACAAATATTTGCTCACGGTGGTGTATATCATGGGGAAAGGTTGGTGTTCAAACTTTACCCCTTGTCCATAAACGATATATGTTGTTGGCCTATATAGTCTCAGGGTAGAAATATTTGTTCACATTCACGTACATCACGGGGAAGGTTGATGTTCAAACTTTCTCCCTTTCAAATTTTTTGTCCATATACGTTGTTCGCACATAGTCAGAGGCAGGCGCGTATCCAGGAAAATTTTTCGGGGGGGGGGATATGAACTTATATCTGCATAAATAGACGGAATTTCATCACTAGTCCAAAAATTTCGGGGGAGGGGGGATATATCCCGATATCCCCCCCATGGCTACGCCCCTGGTCAGAGGGTGCAAATTTTTGTTCACAGTGACGTGGGGAAGGTTGGTGTTCAAAATTTCCCCCTTGTCCATAAACGGTATACGTTATTGGCCCATTTAGTCACAGGGTACACATATTTGTTCACACTGACGTACATCATGGGGGAAGGTTGGTGTTCAAACTTTCCCCCTGGTCCATAAATGCTATACGTTGTTGGCATATATAGTCACAGGGTACAAATATTTCTTACGGTGGCGTACATCATGGGGGAAAGTTGCATGGACGAAATAATCATTCATAGATTTAATCTTTATGTACTGTGTGCACAGGATAGATACAAATACTGTGTACTGTGTGTACAGCAATACACATTTAGAAAAATGTTTCACAAAAATTTCCCATGAGAAACATTTTAAAGAATTTTTATTGTTTCGTACTTTTAAAAATATTTCTCAATAAAATTTGCCATGAAAATTCATTCTAATAAGCGTGATATTCTGTTATCCAGAATCATGTTGACTAACTATTATTGTTTGGTTCATTGAAAATTTATTATAATAAGCAGGATATTCATTTAACCTATGTATTCCATTAAGCAAGTTCAACTGCGTTGGCATTTCGCTATTTCTTTTTCCATTATCTAGATACCTTCACGATATGTAATCTGCCTTTCCTAATACGATTTTGATATTCTTTATTTTATTGGTAATAATTTTAAATATTCAATGAATGATAGAAAAGAATTTTTCAAATTTAAACTGAATATTTAAAATATTGACGAAAAAATTTACAAATTTTATGGGAAACAAAACCGGGTGAAGAATTAATAAATGTAAATACTATGTGAAAAATAATTTTCTTCATATGATAACACGGGAAATTTTGACGGGCACATAACACCTTAGCGACCGGGTCAAACTTATATTTAGGTGTGATACTACAATATTTGTGTACGGATATTGGTTAAAGGAATACCCCGGTTATCGTAATCCATTTTCAATGTACCAAACCGTAATAATCAGTCAATGTGATTCTGGATAATGGAATATCCAGCTTATGAAAATAAATTTTCGTGTCTGACTGGCTATTCCATCAAGCGAGTTTGACTGTCTATAACCCTCGACTGAGTTATCAACGTGATTGCTCTTAGATCTGCCAAACTAAATCAGGTAAGAAGTTCAGATTATTTTACTTTTAACAATCGAAGTTTTCATAGTAAGGTGTTAAATTTATGTGGAATTATTTCAAAATAGGATTATTGTTGTGTATGCAAATTATACAGAATACGGATTGCGAATTATAATGAGATTAACGCTGGATATATCGGATCGCTAAAATAAAATCTCTCCAAATATTTATGTGGTATGATTAGTTTCAGGCGATTTCTGGAGCAAATCTAACTAGATTAATTTCCATGGCAGCAATTCTTTTTCAGGTCTTTGTTTTTTGTACATAATTTTTGTAAGAAAAAAAAGTGCTTCTTGTGAAAATGAGGCATTCAAAATTGACTTTCACTGGAATACAATTTCAAATAGAGTTTTTTGATCCATTTAATTTCTTAACTAAGCGAATAGTTTATGATTTCAGAAAACACCCCTAACTTGTATGTTTACCCTACCGCAAAAAGTATTTTTATTATTATGCTGCAGTTTCCTGTTATTATTTCACATCTCCGTATAGACCACACCCTCACTGAATATAAATATTAAAATTACGTCGTTTCATAGCCCGCTCTGCATAAAGGCTGCACAAAATGTTTCATCTTCTCCATATCAAAAGAAAATTCTTAAAATTTTTATTAATGAACGTAATTACGTTCATTAATTTATGTTTTTATGTAATGTTCTATATCAAATGACAAGCAAATTATCCTCTTTACAGAAATTTTCACTGTCTTTTACTAAGAAATAAAGGCAGGCTACGAGGTGAGATTTGTATAGTACGCATTATTGCAGAGATTTGCATTATCCACAAGTCAAAAATATAGTTTTTTAACTTATAAAAGTACATCATAATACTAATATTTTAAGAATTCCAGTGAAATTTTGCCTTATAAAATAGCTTTAGTTCATTAGGATACTTCCATTAGGAGAAGTAAAAAATTCGTACAATTTAACAACCCTTTGTATATTTTGATCAACTGACAGCTTAATGTTCCAAAATCACGGCTACTAAAAATTATGCTTTGATAAGGCAGAAGATACAGTTTCATCTGCCTCATTGAAAATGTCTAGTTTCTGATGCTTCTCTTAAATGCTCATCCACTATAGCTTTTTATGTATAACACTAAAAACTGGATATAAGTATGCCAAAAGCATCATATTATAATGTAGGACTGACAATATCTTAACATCTCAGATGATATATATACATTTTTCTTAAAAGAACAAAATATAATTTATAAAACAAAGGGCAAAGGGCTTTATGTGAAACAATGCTCACGAATATAATTTAACATGTGAAAAAAATAAGAAAATAATAACAAAATTTGCGGAAGTCCGAACAAGTTCTGCCGGTAAAATTGCTTCAATCACCATCCGTAAACTTGGCAACTGCTGTCGAAAATAGTATTCAACAAAATAATGCTACGTTATTATCATAATTTTTAGCACTTATTGTTAAAAAATACTCGTTATTTTTATTATTATTATTTGTTTCAGACTACAAAATGAGTAACAAAAGGGAACTTAAAGTAAAATACAGGCTAATTACAACTGTGGGGAGAAAAATTAAATGAAAATAAAATATATTCGTCTAGAATTAGTTTTATATATTTTTAATTGCTGAGTTAGATTACACTTTTCTTTATACATTAAACTGGCACTTTTGAAAGAGAATTATAAATACAGCCTTACGAATAACACTAAGCTGTAAAATTATTATTATTTTTTTTAATTCAACAAAATTTTGTCGGAACTGTTTTAGTGGAATAACTTTGTTGAAACAAAAAAAAATTGCCTTCTATTTTGTTGAATAAATATTGTGTTGTTGCGTTGTGTTAAGGCAAGCCTAAATGAACGATACCTACCTATGGGGAGGGGGGAGTGCCTTAAGCAAAGAACTTTTTAAGGAGTTTTAATGCTATTCACGTTACATATGGAGAAAACCGTCCAACACTTAAGTATTATGCCACCGACCATTTTTTTTTAATTTCGCCAAGGGGTAGCGTTTTTGTTCTAAAATGCTTATAAACAATAAATCGTTAAGAAAAAGTTTATACTAATGGTTTATCAGAAAAGTGTTTTGCGTAAGAGCATTTTATTATCTTAATTGCCTATAACGTACGCTAGAAGGTATACATTATTCATTTTAATTCAAAAATAATCATTCATAAATTTAATCTTGATGTACTGTATACACAGCGTAAATACAAATACTGTGTACTGTGTACACAGCAATACACAATTAGGAAAATGTTTCACAAAAATTTCTCATGAGAAACATTTTAAAGAATTTTTATTGATACGTACTTTTAAAAATATTTACCAATAAAATTATCTATTTTAAACACTTACACTCGAAATTTTTTTTGTTAAATTCAACACACATTTTGGTGCTATTTTTATGGAATATTTTGTTGAGTCAATAAAACTTTTGTTGATACAGCGAAATCTTGTTTGTTAAGCTAAATACTTTGTTAATCAACCAAAGTTATTCGTAAAAAAAATATCACCGAACCAAACTTTTGTTGAATCAATAAAACTTGTGGAAATCGGAACTGTTATTTTTCTTGCATTAGTGTAATTTTGTTCATTTAACGAAATATTTTGTTGATGCAACAAAATTACTCAGGGGAAAAATAGTAATAACTAAAGTTTTGTTAGTTCAACAATTACTTTTTAATCAAACAAAATATTTTTTCCGAGTATCGCTATACCCGAATGAAATGAGACAAAATGTTCACTGTTAAAAGCTACAGAAAAATTCGTTTGGACCAATTGTTTTTCTTTTGGTAGCTCGTGGATTTTATTAAAATAGTCCAATGTTTATAAAATGTTTGTATTTTGCTAGTGAAAAAATATATTGCTACGAATGACAACAAATAAAACTCAGGCCTCCGAATTAATCAGAAAAAAATTAAGTTACTATTTTTTCTACATATTTGCTTAATTATTGAGTTCTACATCACCATGCACTGACAAAATTAAACTTCTTTTACCAGAGCCTCGTGCTTAGTTACTAGTAGTGCTTATTACAGAACAGTACATTAAATATATATTTCAACAGATACATTCCATTTATCCGAAATTATTGTTAAAATCTGTAGAGCTAAAATATTGCGAAATTTCTTTATTGACCGATTGATTATGATTTACAGCAGATTAACATGAATATACACTTTATTATGAAATACATTGGCAATGCGCCTTCACTTTTTACTAAATAACACTTACATTTATGCCTGTTTTAAAGTCAATGAATACGCATTAAATATTCTTTTAAAATAAAACTTAATGTTGAAACTGTTTCCTAAAACGCACGAGTTCTTTGCTATGCCGATAGAAACAACTAATTCTCTTTATCATGGAAATATGTTCATAAGCAAATTAGGCGTGAGAAAGTCTAGGTGACATAATTTACATGTTACTCGGAGTTCATTAGTCATACTATGCACATAAAGAGGATTCAACTATCTTCCGGTCTTTGAAACATAATGTATTCTTCTATTCCTTATTAATACAGCTCATTAAAACTTAGTTTATTACGTAACGTGGATTACGCAATGACCGAACTTTTAATTCTTGTAGCACTTCGATGTTTTTCATCCATCGACAAAATCTTAAAATTGAAACGTTTGTTGCGAAAAAGTGAAAGCTCCAAGTTTATTCAATTATTCAAGTTTACGGAAAACTGGTAAAACATTTGGGGGATTCAACAAAAACAATGAGACAGGCAGATTCAGCTCTTGAGTAACACAAAAACCAAGGATGGAAGCTACATCTTTTTGGTGCCAAACTAAAGAGATTATTTTTTAACGAAAGGTAGTACACGTAACTCCAAACTCTCGTCAGATGAACACTCTTAAAAATTATTCCTTCAATTCACGGAAATTTTACTGCCAGCAGTGCTGCCGGAATATCTCCGTTATTTGGTGAATATCGGTTTCCTTTTTTCTACCGTCAATTGAAGGACATTTTTCAGATTCAACGGAACTTTTTCCTCTGCTTCAAATTTTCGGGAAGCATTCACGGACGTTATAACGTTATCACGGACGTCGGGAAGCATTCACGGATGGATGCTATAACGTTTCCAAGGAGTACGGAAATTAATAGTTGAAAAATGAGGAATAAATTATTGCATAAAGACACATTCTCAAAATTTATTTCTTTTTCTATCAAATATTATTTGATTTTTCTGGCAGCAGTTTCGAATGAAAATAAAGTGAGAGACGGACGGAAAGAGACGCCAGCAAGAAAACGTTCTGGTGATGTTTGCCGAATTATCCATGATCTTCACATGCCTTAAACATTACACTTATACTCTTTTTATTCACTTGATGCCCTTCCTAAATTATAATATTGAAAAGGTTTAAGAAAGAAAGATCTTGCGCAGGGAAATTGCATCTTATTGTAACAGCACAAAAGATTGAGAAAAAAAAGTTTTCGGGACTTATGAATATCTAAACCCCTAACGACAAACTTTTTATTAACAAAAATGCTTGAAGAAAAGATAAAAAAAGTTAACCAAAGCGCATTTCATGAAATTATTCTCACAGCTGAATAAAGTCAAAAAAGATTCGGTATTATTTCTCCCGTGATGTAATTTTTACATCACAGCTGATTTCACCTATTCCATGCTGAAAGATGAAAAGATTCTTAATTTTATCCGAGTTTTAAAAAAATAATGCAGAGAACAGATTTTCAATCAAAATCGTTATCAATAAATTTTTCTTTTGAATTCCCGTTACATATACTTAAAACTATACCTTTAAAATGTTATAATTACTTTTCGTTATCAATATCATCTAGAGCACAAGAATAGAATGATATGTTCCGAAACAGGATAATAACACCGGTTTTTATGTTTCTCATAAATATATTCCTTTTAATAAAACGAGTTTCTCATTAAATTCTATTTTTTTCATGACAAAAATTATCCTAAATCTATCAGTCAGGCATCCGTCTGCAACAATAACAGATATTATCTTGATGCTTTTGATTCATTTATTACCGAGACACAAGTATATTAATTAGAAAACATCCATCAATATTTATGGGTGAAGAATTGTGTAGGTGACATATTTTACAGGTTACGAAGAGCTCATTATCCATGCATGACATATATAAAAATGACTTAGTTTTTTTCAGAAGTTGTTCATTTGTATAATGAACCCATTTGTATAATGAACCCATTTCAAGCGATGATTATAAATTTGTTTACATGTAGGACACAGCCATGATAAGGCTGCTTATTTTTAAACTACTTAACTATTAAGAGAAAACTTCAAGCCGATTCAAAATCTTTTATTCGGTCTTGGGAGTATGGATTTTGGATAGGCTTAACCCTTTAACGCGCGGTATCCTCGCCGTGAGGACACCAAGCTCTTGACGTTTTCACTGTTGCCAGTCACGAAGAATAGATTTGATTTCTATAAAAATAGTTGCGGGTGACATAGCTCCACGAGAATCCTTTACTTTTTAGCACGTCCTTTCCCGTAAAAAAATGGTCACGATGCTTTTTAACAGCACGATATCTGCCGAAAGATGGAAGAATGCGAGAACAGCTGGATAGATTGCCCAATGCTGAAAAAAGGGCAGCCGTTGACATCGCTCATCTTAACTACCAGCAAGATGGCGGACGATCGAAACGGAGCACAGCCAGCTGCCGTCAAAAAAGGGTCTCTAGATCTGTGGCACGCGATGAACGTTTCGATCGTCCGCCATCTTGCTGGTAGTTAAGTCGAGCGATGGCAATGGCTGCCCTTTTTTCAGCATTGGGAAAGGGTTGCTCCTCAAAGGGTTAAAGAAGGGGAAGTGGGAGTCAGGCCGTTCATTTAAAAAGCACAGAACGAAAAAAATAAAATAAAACAAACTGTCAAGCAAAAATTTATATTTCAACTTAATTGATGGTCAAAAATAATTTACCCGATTTTTTAGACTTCGTGGTACTACTCATTATATTTAACACAAAGTTTAACAAAGTTTGATTTTTTTTAAATTTACTTCAAGTATCAAACATTTCAATGTAATTCAATTACCTTAAAGATATTTAATTTCAGAGCTCGTTTCAAGCTTTGAATCCTTAGATCAGCAATTTATAGTTGAATCAAATTATTGTTATTATTTAAGTTGGAATAAACAGAATAAATATGAAACGTGGAATGAAACATATAACATCTTAATTATTACTATGGGTGCAGAATCAGGCTATAAAAATATTAAAAGCTCAATTTAATAGGAAACTACACATTTAAATCCGGTGAAAAATATTTTACACTCACCAAACACGCAGTGCTTATACAAATTTAAATTATGTTTCTAATTTATGTCTTGACCATTCTATTACATTTATTCAAATATTTGTATGCCAATCATTGTGAATGTAGAGAGGAATGCGAGCGTTAAAACATAGACTTTGAACTGACACGTCTTGAAGTAAAGTATCTATAGCCTCACCTCCGATCAGTGACTTAGCCGCAGGGAAGGGGCGTGGGTTAGGGGGGGGGGTCACACCACCATGAGGAATTTTTTGCCATTCAAAATTTATATTCTTCACTCCCTTATCGCACACACGTATACATGTATATGAGTTACATTAGTTGTAACCCCTACCCCCCGTGAAAAAATTCTGGCTGCGCCACTGCCTCCGGTTGTGCTTAAAACGTCACAAAAACATTTCTAAGAGAATTTAAAGTTTGGTGTAGTTGGTATTTATTCGAATGAAACAAAATGTACGAAAGACTATCAAGAATTTTTGGTCATTTTGCATATTTCCACTGTATTTAGAATGAGTGAGATCAAAAGAATATATTTTCTTCACCAAGGGGCAGGAGAATGGATATTGGGCCAAATGCCACCCCCCGACCGATATTTGCACATTAGTTAGCCCGAGATATTATTGCAAAATCTTCGTTACGCTTCGAAATTATTTTTGCATTGACAATACTTCAAAACCCACGTAGCGAAAAAAAAAATTGCCCGGCAATCCCCCTTGTTCCAGCTCCAGCTTAAAAATAAATAACTATCTCTATCTCAGGTCCCAGTCTTGCGAGCAAAAGTATCCACTCATACCCAGCCACTCAATGATAATTAGGCATGAAACAACATTTGTCACATCGGCCTGAATGCTCTCTTCTCTATTCTTTTCCTCTCACAGACTACCCACAACAGCTACAAAAACATTCCAATGCACTCTGAATCGAGAATAAACAAAACACAAGTCGAAGCCAATCTCCGATATCGATAGCGCGACCGTTCGTTACGACAAGCGACGCTAATAATGGGAAGAAGAACAGCACAGAGCGACTTTTGTTTGTGTCGTCGAAGACACTTTTAGACTGATGAGAAAAGAGTCACACAGTCAGTTCCCCCGTCTGGACAATGGACAGGTCACGAATATTCAATCTCTTACAATTATTTATAACTATGCGCGCGATAAAGTAATTCTCTATTTTGCCGGACAATGTTGCCTCTTCGTATGCCGGAAGACAGCAGTCCCTTTCGATTTGCGGCATCACGTTTTTTCATTACGGGTAAAACTCCACCTTTTTTTTTTTACAACGCTTTCATTATTCCCTTCTTCCTTTCATGAAACACAGGGAATTTACCAAATGCACCGTTCTTCCAGTTATATGCTCCGTTTAAAAGCCGACACAGGTTCGTCGATCTTTAAATGAAGCCTGAGAGAAACCACTCGAAACCGATTGCTAATGGTTCCGTATTACTCCAGTGCCCATTAACCTTAGACGTTCAGTGAGCTCACACAGGGTATAGTTGAAATTTTCGATAGGTAGCAAGCGCATCTTTGTCGGACGGTGAGACAGTCTATTGTGACATAAAATGTACCCGGGATTGAAAATTAGAAATTAATGAAAAACTGTACAATAAAAAAATACGCGGATTTTCAAAGAATTTTTCGTTAAGGTGGACAATACTTATCAAAGTATGATGGTGGTTTTTGACATTTTCATTTTATTGACACTAAAATAGAAAATTATTTTTTTTTTAAACTGTAATCTAAAGCTTACATCCCCCCTAAGGAATGGAGTTTATGCACTTTTTAAAACTAAACATAACACACATATGTTCATTCATAATGTATTTGCTAAATATTAACAAGAACATTTTCACGCATTTTTAATGTTAAAAGATGTATTCATAATGATTGTCTTAGGTTATTTATTGGTAACGGCGATTACACTCTCTTTTCAATAGAAAAACAAGGGGTACAGCGATTAACATGCTGTTTTTTTTTTTTTTTTTTTAACCCAAATTGTAAACTGTGGTCCAGCTTAAATAATCCATCGCTAAATTTAGCGATTTTAGATTGCATTTGAAGTTAGTACAATTTTTTACATAATAAAAATGTTTTAGAGACTGTAGCCAAACAACACTGATTGTGAGTCATGTGTACGCTCCGAGGGGGGGGGGAGGAGAGGAAGAAAAAAGAATGTGTTTTTGGGAAAGATCGTGACTTGTGGATTTTACCCAAGCGTTATTTTTTCATACTATACTACATTTTTAAAACTATATACTCCGTATTTTTATGAATTACTTTCAGCTTCGAAACCATTATCATCATAATGATACAAGCAATAAAAGCAGTTATATTTTCATATTCGTACTTGTCTTCCATTTGCTATCCACCCCTCCAGACTGGTATGTAGATCTTTCAATGCTATTTCTATTAATTTGATTTTTTTTCCCCTTTTTTTATAGTAGGGTAGAGACCAGAACGTGTGGGGTGAATATCTCTTTTGATATGCCACACAACCGAAACCCTACTATTTTATTTGCTTTTAATTATAATCCACTGTTCGTGGCTGCTGAAGATGGTGACAGCGGTTATAATTCCCGTTCCATTCTATTTTCACATTAATTATTGTACTTTTTTTGGCTCAGCTTTTATTAATTTATTATTATTATTTTTCCACTTGTGGTTTCTAATTCTTGCTTCTGGCTGTTATATTTTAATGCGAGGTATGTCTTATTTGCAGTATATATATTGTGTTTTAAAAGCACAAAGCCATTAAATGTCAGAATATTTATTAACATAAATATCTTTCTATTTGTTTTTAATACCCTATTATTATAATTCTAACAAGCACATGAAAAATTACCACCTTAAAACTGTTGTTCTGCATTTTATCTTAGTGATGAATATTTTCAACTTTTAATCACTTCAAGGGATGGAAAATAACCAATCTTTGAATTATATACAGGAACGCTCCTTAGAAATAATAGGCATCTGAGGTGCTCTAGAATTCCCAGGCACTTTACATGAAAATAACAGTAACTTTACAGAACAATTTATACTGAACAATACAATTCAATAGAACTTTTGAGTTGTTCAGCAACGTTCCAGGTATTTTCATGTAACGTTCTTTGGAATTCTTGGGCACCTCAGCTGGCCATTATTTCCCTGGAAAGTTCCTGGATTTTTTTAAGTGTATAATATTATTAATATTTTTATGTGGTTACATAGTTATATGTGTCTTCAAAAAAAAAAAAAAAAAAAAAAAAAAAAATCCGCTTAGTCACAAAACTTGCTGGAGCAGAAACCAGTTGTTCGGCACGAACTGTTTTTATCGTTTTCTCATACTTATAACGTTTCCAAAGTTGCCATAAAAAAAATCATGGGAATTTTAACTGCATACACTTCAACAGGTAAACAGAAAACAATAAAACGATATTGTACTTGTCCGGAAATTTTCCCCCGAGCTACATTTCTTTCCTACTGACAGTTGCGTGTGTTTTTATTACTTGTCACTTTCACACACACGCATTTCCCCACTTTGCGTGTAGCCGTTCCAATACCAGTGAGAACCAGATAGTTAAACAAAGCATCCAAAGTAAGTAGCGTGAACTGAGGATCAAAGAAGACGCACACTAGCACGTTTCCAGCGTTCAAGAGACTTGGAAAACACTTTTCGTTCCTAATCTTTCAATTTCGACTATAAATAAAGGGACAAATAAAATAAAATCAGACACACTCTTCTGAGGAAACTATCGCGTTAAATATTAGCGTAACGTAGGATCACTTATAGGTTAAATTGTTATTGCCCAATAAAAAAATGATGAATCTAACGAACTCTTCAAATATGAACAAAATGTTACACGGTATGCATTCGAACCCGCTTCGTGCAATGGCCCATTTTAAACGAAAATTTATCTTAACAGGCGGGATATTCCATTATCGGGGATCCCATTAACTAACTGTTACTGTTTGAGAATTTATTACCGTAAGCGAGATACAGTCTTGTAACCGATATTTTCCCTAAACGAGTTCGAATGTACAATGCTTTAATTCATACATCAAACTAACAAATGTACTAATACTACTTATATAAATATTATTTATCTCTGCTTTTCCCCGGTAACACTCAATTTAAAATTTTAAAACCGCCATGCTTCAGGAGAAGAAAATATTCTTTTTAATCTCTTAGGAAATATAAAACTGTGCAATCTGGAAGAACTACTTAATATCGCACAGATTGCGAATGAATGTTTACGAATGTTTATGAATCTCACGCAGTTTTTAATTTACAGCGTCTTTTTTTTTTTACCTCGACTGCCGCAAAAGAAACTTAGTTATTAATACCACTTCTTCCTTCCACCTGGACAAGTTAATCCAGTTAATAGAGTTCGCTTTCTAACGAAGTAAATTTGAAGCTTGCAAAGATGCTAAAAATTGGCATAGAACCGTTAAGGGTTAAAATAATCCTACCTTAAAAAGCGGAAAAATTTTAAATTCGAATTATTTTCTCGTTCAGATATTTGCTCTTTAATGATAAAGTATTAGACATAGAATTGAAAAAAAAAAAAAATATTCACTATACTCCAGTTCAGCTTAACCTGACAGTACGTGGAAGGCTATGCCTTGTGTTCTTCCGACCTTACAATATAGTTCGTCCGTATATGTATTACTTTTTATGTTAAATTCGTCTGTAAAGGGGAAAAAACATGTTTATATAATGAAAGCGTGCTCAATAATTTAATATATCGCCTTTATATAAATGAAAATGTGTTTATTGTGTCAACGCTTTGCTATCCAATAGTGTCAAAGCAAGTTTTGGCGGAATTTTTAAGGAGCGAAGATCGTGGCAACCCTCCCCCACGCCAGAACGGGAAAATCCATTACACATTCTCGCATTCTCCGTTCTTTACTTCTTTTCTTCCTTATCTCCGCTTTCGCACGTCGGTAATAATGGCTACTGCTCCTGTATTGGATGATTATATTACGTTCCAACCGCATAAGGCTGGAACACCACTTAGAAGTTCCGAAGGGCCCAATTATGACCAACAGGGGCCCCGGGCATTGATGAATTTGGGGGCCCCCATCTATGAAATTTGTTTTCTTTTTCATAAAATTTTGACATAAAAAAGAATATTTCAGAACAACATTTGAAATTTGGGCCCCTTTCGAACCGGGGGCCCTGGGCAGAGTCCCTTGAGCAGAGTTCATGAAATAATATTTTATGGAATATTTGTAATTTTTTTAATTAAAAGATTAAAACTAAAAAACAAAAAGGGCCGTGACCCAGTTAGCCCGTGCGTTAATCGGGCCCTTTTCTTTACCCCTCCCCACGCATCCTTCGTAGTCATTTTACAGAAGATAATTCTTCTTTTAAAATTGTCATCTTTCAGTGACTCCCATCCCCCCGTTGCCGGCAGTGACGTCTCCTCGCGGTTAATTTTAACTTCGGGGGTAACTTTAAACTCGGGGCTTTGAAAAATGTAAGATCCCTGTGACCATCTTTGAAAGGAACAAAAACGTTCAAGCAGTGTAGGGGTCGGTGCAGACGAAAACTGGGTCCGTTTTGCGGCCCTTTCACAACACAATCAATTGAAACGGCCCTTCATTCTCATTTTACCTTGTATTTTAATCTGTTTTATCAATTATTTTAACCAAAAAAGTGACTTATTAAAAATTGGCATAAAAATTCACAAAAATGGTACCCTAGAAAAAATTTCTGGATCGGCCCCTGAGTTGTATATGTAAAGTGATGAGAAGGGGATATCAGGATTAACCTGTTCACTCCCATCGTTTGCAAAGATACTACGATGAAGATTTTATTCAGTGCCCAGCGTTATTTCTCATCCTGCTGTCTTTGAATGCAGTCAGTTTGTATGTGAAGATCTGGTTTGAGAAACAACACTGGCAAAGAATTTAAAAAAAAATACCGTTGTGTTTTTATAACAATGAGAGCGAGCAAGTTCGACTGGGTTTCTGATCCGCTGGCCGGATCAAAAGCCCGCCCCTTCCGCCCGCGGGCCGGAGGTTGCCCATATGTATTTTAAAGTCTAATTTATGATGCACGTAATTTAGTTACCAGAATACTGCCTTTCATCTTAGTGTGATAGCGGTAGGGTCGACCATTCTGAATTCCTTTTAATTTTTCTTTTCTCAGCACAATACAGTGCTTTGAACGCCTTATTTGTCTCAAGAAGCATATTTTACTGGCACATCGATGCCTGTTTCAATATTGCCACATTCGGGGGAAAGAAAGGAAAAAGCATTACGAGTTTCACAATCCAGTCATTTAAATTAGAGGATTTTCTTACGTTCTTTGTTTTTCTTTCTCACTTTCTTTTTTGACTGGACTTGCACTGCAATAGAAAACGCCGAAAAAAATAGCAGTTGTTTAAACTATTTTATATTTAAAAAAGAATATGTATATTAATCTGTAAGCACACGCATCCCAGTCACATTTTTGCTTTGAAAAGAAAAAAAAGAGACATTTCTCAGAACAATTCTGACCTCCACGTACCTTTCAGGGGAAGGTCAAGAAGGGGTGATTGAAGGAATGTCCTTCCTTTCTTATCACCCCTAAATACTCCCACACGTGTACGTACTAGAGCAGCATTAGTACGAAGGACGGGCGATAGATCGCCAAATAGGGCAATTAGTCAAAGAGTACAAGGGAGGAAGACCAGAAAGCGCGCACGAATACTTGACAAACGGCGCAATAAGGCACTCGTACCTTTCCACGCACTGTCAGGTTAAGTTGAACTGGAGTATAGTTTGTACCAACTTCAAAAAATAATAATAATAAGTAGAAGAAGAAGATACTATCAACGCTTTTTTTATGTGTGTACAGTGATAATATTTTACCACGAGGACCAATTTGGAAATTTCTTTTTTTATTCGAATGAGGATAGCCCAAGGGTGATCCTTATTAATTTGATCACGTACTGGTGATATTATCATTCCGAAAATCTGAAAAAAAAGACCTGTGTTTTTAAACCGTTGACTAAAAGGTTGCCGGTAACGACGCTAATAAGGTCATAATATGCCAATAGTCGCCAAGGTTAGCCACTTTTGGTGATTTATCGCCAAGTTTGGTGTCAAAATTGAAATCAGCTTGGAGATATCTTCTATGTGTTTCGCATGAAATTTCCAAACCCTACTATTTTCCAATAGAAATAATGGTGCAGTTTGGATATTTGCAAAACAGCGAGATAAAATATTTCGCGGGGCTAAATACGCCAATCTTCCAAGGAAGATGCACAAGAATATATGAAGAGCTGTTTTTATGGTAGCCTTAACGGGAAACGATTATCGATTATGTGCATGCATGAAGCGCCAATAATTATAAGTCGCCATTGGTGATAAATATCCAAGCTGCACCGGAATAATTTTTCGATATAGTAATGACATGAAGTATCTTTTTTTTTTT
Organism: Cheiracanthium punctorium; assembly: GCA_038373885.1. NCBI lineage: Eukaryota > Metazoa > Arthropoda > Arachnida > Araneae > Cheiracanthiidae > Cheiracanthium > Cheiracanthium punctorium. Next base: position 128,094 of record JAWZYV010011709.1, on the reverse strand, counting down.
TTTTTAATCAAATTCGCTTAAAAAAGACGATAAGAAAATTTCTGGTCAGAGAAAAATAAGCTAATATTGCAAATATTTTATACAAACAAAATTTTTTCAACAAGTGTCATATTTCAACGATCCCAGCAAATTATGTGGGTTATTTTTGGTTTATTTTCAAGTTAACTAGATCATAGGTTAATAACGTACCTGAGACCTTTGGAGATACTTTTTTAACGAATGTAATGAAACAGTATAAATATCATTAAGGTTTATTAAAATAATATTATGTTAATGAATAAAATTAAAATTTTAGTTTGAATCGTTTAATTAAGAGAAAATATTCAAATATTTCTGAAGTATATTTAAAATGTTAATTTTTTAGGTTAATGAATCAAATACTTAAGTTCTAATTTTTTTATATTAGCTTCTAGGGAAGAAAAATCTTGTACATACCTGAAGAAGAAAAAAAAATGAATGTGTATGAATATATGTATATGTGTGTGTGTGTCGTGCATGTATGAAAGATAGACTATGTCTAAAAATGGTGCACTCAGAAAAAACTTTTAAGAATAGAGAAGTAGAAATGCAAAAAAAAAAACCAATACAACCATGTATGTAAAATTAAACGACAAGAATTAAAATGCAAAAAGCGATGAAAAAATATTGTATCTCATTTATATATGTGTGTGTTGTATATATATAAATATTATATAATTTCTTTTCTAAATTTCAGTGAAGCACAATACTTTAAATGTTAAAATATTTATAGTCAAAATATCATTTACTTATTTATTTATTAAAATAATGCTTAAACGACAAAAATATGTAAATTAAATCAAATAAACAAATAAAAATTAATCGTTATTTTCGTGGATAAAGTCCCTTTATCCACGAATATATATATATATATATATATATATATATATATTTCTTATAAATAATTCTCCTTCCAATTTATAATGTTATTCTTTATTAATGAAACTAGAACATCTGCGTGCTTTTTGAATAATGTATGGTATTTCTTATTGAAATTTTCAGCATTAAATGTGCGGATAATCACCGAGGGAAAGCTAATTTTCTCTTGTAATTGACCGATCTCAGATGATCGCAGTGCAACGAACTTGGATATGCAATACGTCCAATAATAACAAGGCCTTGGGCTTGGTTGCCGAAATGGATAGATTTAATTTTGAATATAAACGTCTTAACGTCTGTAAAATATAATATTTTTCAAAATCCATCGATAAATTCAGGGTGATAGATAACTCTTAATAATCAATTTAATAATTAATCCTAATAATCAATACAAAATTCCTGCTTTATAATTCAATCCTTTTAATAACCAATTTCAATAAAGCACTTTCTATAGAAGATCCATTTGACGAAACATGGTAGGAATTTTCATTATTATTCCAAAGTAATTTTAACTGGTACGTGAAGACAACGTTACCGACCCTACACTTCCATTCCATTTGAGCCATCTTGGTTCCCTCTACCACCCCTTATATGTCTCTTATAAGAATTATGAATTACCCTGTATATCGTTACGAAAGTTTTACACTACTGTTATATACAGTGGCGGATCCAGAAAAGTTTCAAGCGAGGGGCGATATGACAAAGCATACTATCAGAGATGTCCATGGCTTCCGAGAATCCCCGATTTAACACCCCTCGACTTCTTTTACGAGGGTTATGTCAGGAACACCCGTCACAGCCTACCTGTACGGGACTTGACACATTTACGAGAGCAATTCGATGCAATTGCCCCAGTGACGCCAGGCATGATCCAACACCTGGCTACAGGCTGATTATCGACTTGATAGGTAGAGAGCAACACCAACGGTGGTCATACTAAAACTAATTTAGGCGAAATTCTATTAAATTCTGCGCATTACAACGAAATAATTGTTCGTTTATGTCAAATATTTCACTAAATATGGCTGTATGAAATGTGTCCATGGAAACCTTTTTCGAAGACCCTGCATTTAAAACCATACATACAGCTGATCAGTTTTTGTAGAGATAACTGCATCCACACAAGTCATGGCAGATTGACAGCATGAACTTTGGAATTACCATTTACCAAGTTAAGCTACGAGGGATTTGTACCTTATCTATCAAGACCTATCTTTCTTAAAAATGAATAATTATGAACATTATTTTCGGAGATCTTTTAAATCAGAATCGTAACTGGTACGTACCTCAAGAGTTTTTCAGCCAGGGTTGCTTAAAATGCTTAAGCCAACATGATACCTGCCGTAATAAAATTGTAGCACTGTATTTTAGTTGGTAAACATTCATAGATTTCGTCATTCGCTGCGTTTTTTGGTCGGAAGAAAATCCACCCATTCCTCGTCTTCCAAGATTATCTATCCGGAAGGCATCCTCTGGGGCATCGCCAAGAGCCAGTGACTGATAGTAGGGAATCTTTCGCTATTTGCTGCAAAAAATGTGTGTTTTCTGTGTGTACGTTTAGGGTTTGTTGGAGTATATATACGCGAGATGGACTCCGGCTCTACAATTGACGCAAGTGTTTGCACTTGAGCTAATTCTCAATCAAGTTTCATAATCAGTGAGCTTGTCTTTAACCCTTTGAGGCGCAACCCTTTCCCAATGCTGAATAAAGGGTAGCCGTTGCCATCGCTCGACTTAACTACCAGCAAGATGACGGACGATCGAAACGTCCATCGCGTGCCACATACATATCTAGAGACCCTTTTTTTGACGACAGCTGACTGTGCCGGCACAGCCAGCTGCGTCAAAAAAGGGTCTCTAGTTCTGTGGCACGCGATGAACGTCTCGATCGTCCGCCATCTTGCTGGTAGTTAAGTCGAGCGATGGCAACGGCTGCCCTTTTTCAGCATTGGGCAATCTATCCAGCTGTTCTCGCATTCTTCCATTTTTCAGCAGATGTCAGTGCTGTAAAAAATAATCGTGACAATTTTTTTACGGGAAATGACGTGCTAAAAAGTTACAGGATTCTCGTGGAGCTATGTCACCCGCAACTATTTTTATAGAAATCAAATCTATTCTTCGTGACTGGCAACAGTCAAAACGTCAGAGTTTGGTGTTCCCAGAGCGGGAACACTGCGCGTTGAAGGGTTAAAAACTTCATCAGCGAAATTAAATAGAATTTTTAAACGATCGATTTCAGTCACCTGTTTCCTGTGAAAGGTACATCAGTTTTTGACGAACAATGGTCGGAAAGTTCACTATTATTTCATCGCTTGTTCCAAAACGATTATTCATAGCTACACGAACACGACGTTTCCGCATCCAATGTTGCTGTGTGATTCTTATTCCTTATTATATGATCAACCTCCCCTTGAATTTTGTACCAGTAAGTTATGGGACACCCTGAATGTACCTTATTAAACTGCGTACTGCACGTACTTATTAAAAATGGTGTATGTAGCGTTTGTAGTTTAATCAAAAAGAACTCCTAAACGAATTCCAATACATTAGGCTTTACGGGCAGTCATTCTTTAAAGCGTATTTTAGAGATAAACAAGGAGAGGCATGACAAAACAAAATTGACATGCCTTACTAGGGATTATAAGTTAAAGCTCGTCACCGAAAACAGTGCATTTAGCATTTAAAGTTCTTTTACAGGAGCACCCAAAATAATCCCAATACATTAAGCTCTATGGATAGTCATTCTTTGAAGTGAATTTTAGAGATATTTGGTTATTTTAAACGAAACAAATATATGTTATGAAGGATTACAAAATGAGTCACTCCATCGGAAACAGTGCGCATATCACTTGTAATTCTTCTACAGGAGCATTCAAAAGAATTTCAATACATTACGATCTACAACAACAATCTGAACAACATTTAAATCTCTTTTACAGGGTCCCGAAAAATTACGTTATTAGTGATACATAGCTGTTTGTGGGTTATCCACCGAAATCTCGACGGTATACTTTTTTCGCCAAATTTCGCGCAGGAGAGGCTGCTGTGTTTAAAAGTGTTTCATAATCCACGCATTTGGTACGATTTATTTTATTTTTTTATCACATTGATAAATTTCGATCAAGCGTTTTTTAGTCTTTAATAACGACTGCTTTCTCTAACATGTATTACGGAATGACGTTTTTATTTATTTTTACTTTTTTTTTCTAAAAATAAAAAATAAAAAAAAACATTTTTGTAACTGACCTATCACTTGAGAAACCACTGAAGTCACAAATTTTCAGGATTCAGTAAAAGGTGTATAGCGCACAAATTTTCAAATTTTCGCTGACTTGTTTTGATTTAATACAGTAATTATGCTTCGAAGTATTTTATCGGTTTCTAGTATTTTTATTTAACAAATACTGATTAAAAAATACACTAAAAAGTTGTATTGGACTGAAGTTGTTTTTAGGAAAAATTTTAATTTAGTCCGCATAAGAATTGAACATAACAGCTATACGTTCATAACATATATATTATAATTTTATATATTTCTAAAACATTAACAATTTTGTGAATTTCTGGCATTAAAACTCGTGCTTATAGTCTCCACCAGGTTCATCATTACTGTCATCTGTTCTGCAGTTGGGTGCTCATTGGTAACAGTGTTTACGCTATTTCATTTGGCCAGGTGATATAGTACACATAAATGGTTGCTACATAAATTGTAGATCCATAAATGGTTTACGTTCGCAAAAAAGGGTGTGTTTAGAAAAATGATCATTTCCAAAAATCTTTTAATGACTGATTCAGTTACACAGATTTTAAATTCATAATTTTTAAAAATGTTCTCTAAATGCAATTTAAATATTACATTTTCTAACATAAAAATACTATGCGAATTTTTTTTTTTTTTTTTTTTTTTTTTGTAAGTAGGGGAAATCCTTAAAAAAGTATTTAAAAGCAGGTTAAACTTTGTAAATTCGTGTTATTTGCAAAAAAAAATATTTTTGATTTAAGATTCACACCAGTGAAAAAAGTTGAAGAATTATATTTTATATATTTATTTTGAACAAAACCCTTTTCATAAAACAAATTATTACACCCACCCCCCAAAAAAAAACTCGAATATTTTTAATGAAAATGTTACGTCAAAGGATCATTATTTTAGGAGTCAAAAATACTGACTGGATTGTTTAACGAAATTTTTAATAAAGAATTGAAAAGGTGATTAGAACTCATAAATATAAGCATAAAAATTAAAAATATCCAATATTGCATGCAAAATATCAAATGTTAATTGACTCTTAGCTAAAAGATCCTGATTCGAAAATATTGGGTTAGTGCATAATTATCAGGTGTTTGTAAATTGTTATTTAATTTATTAATTAATCAGATTATTTAATTAAATTAAATAAATAAGTATAACATAGAACCTAACAAAAAATAAAAAATAATTATTAGTTAAAAATATTGTAAATTTTTATTAAAATATAGCAGGTCAAAGAGACGCCTGATAATTATGCACCAACCCACTAGTAAAGTATATGTGGCTGGTTTGTTTACTGCATCAAAATTTTTATTCGGATTTGATCACAAATCTTTGAACCGAGACCTTCAAAAAAGGTTTGATTAAGTTCAGTTTAATTCATTTGGTAACGTTCACTAACTACGATGAAATTTATGTTACAATAACTGTTTTAATAAAATTACAAACATTTACGAAAATACAACACAATAATAATACAATAACATTAATAGTAATAATGATTAAGATTGTAGTCAATGCTTGAACTAGAACACAAATCCACCACTTAATATACAAATGGGTTTGTATGCATATTTAACACATCAGAGACTTTCACAAATACAGTGGCACAGTAAGAAACAAATTATTTAGTGACTTCATTAATAAATAATAATAAATTAACCAACTTTAAAAATTTGGAATTATTTTCATTACTTAATATTTATTACAAATATATAATTTTGTTTTTTGAAAATTTCACATAAATACAAGCAATTTAATGTGATCAAGAGTAATTTTGCTGGTGTAAATTTCATAATTATTAGTTATAAAATGATAAAATTAAAGACTAACGCATGCTCTGATATTCAAATTAATAATATAAAAAGAATAAATAAAAACAGTTCAATTTAATGGTCTAAACTTAATAGTCAGCTAATTTTCAACAAACTGAGCTGTATAATTGTAATTTAAGTACTTTTGTGTTTTTTTATGCTCAAATTGAAGCAGTATTTTGTCTGTATTGCGCAGTCATTGGCGTTATAGATATTTTTCAGAATTTTCGAAATAAATATTGTTTGCTTCTAACTATATAATTCATAAGAATAGCTACATATTGCCTTTAGATAGTATTTTCAAAGAGATTCATTTGCTTATTATTGCAAAGCATATGCATTAATAATGCCTAATTGTTAATATCAAATAAACACATTTTCAAAAATATAATCAATGATCATATGTTCTCAGTAATACTCGCTGTAAGCGAAACTGTGGAAGTGTTTGTGAAACATCACAAACTTTGTGTTTGTGTACCTTATATAAACGTAAAAAAAATATATTTAATTTATTTAATATTTTCAGAAAAGAGAGAAATAAAATTAAATAATTAACACATTTAAAATTTAAAGAATATATTATGGAAAAAGATAACGCATTGCTTTAAAGTAATTAATAATATTTTTAAATAATAATTATTATTGATTTAAAATTTCATTTTTTAAATAATAATTTAACTAATATTATTTTTAATAAAATTTTGATTAGTAATATTTCGTTTAATATTTTTTATCTTACAAAAACATGCCAAAAAATAATATAATGAAGTCAAGGAAAGCGTTACACATTCTACATAAACACATTAATCACACAAAAATATTTTTTTAAACGGAAATCTTACGATACCTTTGAAATAAGCGCTACGACTCTTCAGATGTACACAAACCACTTTTTCAAACTTTGCGGCACCAAGCGCGTTCGCCACCACAGCAGCTCAGCTCGTTTTGTTTTCACCTGTGAAGTTGAACTTCAGAGTTGAACATTTTTTCATTCCGGTTATCCGGCAACTGCGCATGCGTTCTCCAGAACACTGGTTTCGGATATCACCGTCACGTGTTCCGAATTAGCTATTCCGAAATTTGCCGCACGTAAAAACTGAAGGAGTCTCTTTTTTTGGTTGATCAATGAAGACTTTACTATTTTTTTCCCTGGCTTCATTCAGAGAGCCGGGGTGGTGGCTGGTTCGGTAACGTAGTTTCAAGGACAGGGGAACCAGTTTTCTTTTAATTTTTACGATTATGAAAGGTGGCATCACCATTTGTTCTCTCGTGGAAAAGGGCGGCTCCGAAAGTAGTAAACTTAACGGTATCACTGGCCTGTTAATGGAAAGTTAACTTTCTCAAGCTAACCTTATTTGTATTCTCACGGTAAAGCGTTTCAAATCGACCGAGTAATAAGGGAAAAAAAAATAGACTGTCGCGAAATAGCTTCATTTATACTAGCGGGGACATGCAACGAGTGTTATCATATATACCAGTCTCAAATAATATCCAGTTTCAAATCTAAGCCTAATAAGTAAAATGTGAAGAAAAATTATTTACAAATTCGAATCCAATTCGAAATCCAATACAAATCGAAATTACTAATTCGAAATATATCCCACCTTTACGAAGAGTCTGGCCCTGAGGTCATCGAAAACCGATTTCTGGTCATCGAAAAACTTAGTCTAAGGGAAAACTGCCATCTCTTAAGTTTAAGGGGATGATGGGCTATGACATTACAAAAAAATCGCAATTTTTTCTTTAATGTATTAATATTCTATGATTTTTTCTGTGTCTGAGACAAAAACCCGCATGTCTCTAACTTATTTAGTAAGAAAGTTATAAGCGTTTAAAAATGTAAGTATCTCATAAATGGCCCTTTAAATGTCCGAAAATATGCCTTTTGTGCAAAATGAATGTATTTCGCCGTTCTTTGTCTTTAAAATGTCTCTTGCGACACAAATTTTGAAGAAATCTTATAAAATTCATAACAGAGACTCAAGATACATATAAAAATTATTTTTCTTATCCGTTTTAATTTTGGTGGTTATTAATAGTAAAAATTCAATATAATTTTATAAAAACATGAAGATTTTGTGAAAATTCAGTGCTAACTTATAATAATACTTACTAAAATTTTACTTTTCAACGAATCTCTAAATTAATAAGACAATTTGCTAGGAATACATTTCTGAATAATAGCAAAGGGAAAATGAAGCAAAAATTAAAAGTTGGTACACTAGAGACAGTTTTTAAAAATTCAAATTTTTAAAATTTAAATTTCAAAAAAGGAATTTGAGTTTTTTTAAGTATTTAATTTTGCCATACTTCAAAGTATATATATATATATATATATATATATATATATATATATATATATATATATATATACATTGGCAACACATTTTACTTGTGTTAACTAAGTTTACCATGTGCCCTCTGGTATGGAGAATATAATTGCTATTTCTATTTTTGTTATCTTTTTTATTCCCTTTTTTCCATTTTTTATATAGTAGGGTAGGGCCCAGATGTGTGGAGTTAATATCTCTTCTGATATGCCACACAGCCGAAACCCTACTATTTAGTTTGCTTTAAATTATAATCCACTGTTTGTGGCCTCTGACGATGGTGACAGTGGTTATAATTTCTGTTCCATTCTATTTTCACAAAAATTCTTGCACTTTATTTGGCTTCAAAATGTGGTTTCTAATTTCTGCTAATAGCTGTTATATTTTTATGCGAGGTATGTCTTATTTGTACTATGTTTTGTGTTTTACTTATTAGTTATATATAAATTCATAATTTTTGGTCAAAAATTATAAAAAAACGTCCACCGTCCCTTAAAAGGCAGATAGGTGTCAGAAGGATCTAATCAGAAGGAGAAGAGATAATCTAGGAATAAACACACGCGCCCTCATGGTTGGAATGGCCAGTCAAGATTCGGCATCTATCACGTTAGACAACAATGTGCGAATCATCAAACGCATTTCATTACAAAGCCCCAATGTCGGATTCATGTTCCTGAGCAGAATGACGACAGCCCCGACTTTTGAATGAAGTGTAAACTCACTTTCTCAAAATCGGCATATCAGCCATTTTATTTTTCGCCAAACTACAAAATTTTACATATTAGTCTCGGAAATCTTCAACCCTTATTATTTTGCGTATAAAACATTTCATCCCTGCTCTGATTTCCCATGCACACGAAATTATAATTAAAAAAATAGCCTTACAAATATAAAATAACAAAAAAATCATTATTATTCTTTTATCTTTACTTTAAGAATTTAAAACATTTTATTCGGCAAAATCGCCACACATGGCAACCACGTTGCTTATTTCACACATTTTTCACTACAGGGGTTACAATTACGGAATGACGGAGAGCAAAAATTGGCCTTTTTGACCTGTTTTTTATCAATATACGATTTTCGGAATTCGAGTTAGCGGAAGACCTTCCTCAGAATTTTCCGTATCCGTGGACACCTTGGTTGAAACTCAAATCCCCGCAGTTCCGGAGGAGATAGGATTACATACATACATAGATCCATACATACCTACGGATTTTATTAGTAAGAACTGGCGATACAGTGCATTCTTGATAATCTGGCGTTTCGTTAGTCCGGCACGTTCAATAATCCGGCGCTCTTAGGAAACACACATGTCATATTCTCTTCCAATCACCGACCACCGTGGATGGGAACAAGCATGCCTGCTGCTGTGCTTCTCTCTATCTTTCGTCATTGTTCTCTAGTTTACCTAATGTATTTTATAGTGCATTTATCCAGTGCACTACAACGTCGACCAAACGAAAGCAAATGACTTATCAAAAACAAAAGATCTTGATAATCCACAATCATTTTTTCCATAATCTGGCCGGTTATCGAATCCCTGGATTATCCCGGCGGAACCCTGGAAGGTTATCTGGGGGTCTGGTCAAGCATACATTGGATTATCAAGATTCTACTACACTGTAATATCCTCCAAAAACATAATATTATTAATAAGTAATTTGGGTGGTGATTCCTGAAGCTTCTAGTCCGGTCAAATTAGACCAATAAATAGGAGTAAAGGTACAAAAATTCACACCCAGCTCAAATTTGGTAGGATTGAAATGTAAAAAGTCCTCATCGATCCGATATCTGGTAAAAATTTTATTCGGGGTCAAAGGTCACAAAAACGGGTTTTTCGCGATTTTCAGCAAAACGGTAAGTTTTATCATGAAATTAGTTCAGACAAAAATTGTAGATCAGATAATTATCTATAAATAATGTCTTATACTTTTTTTCCTAAGAACCACCGTTTCTGAGATATAACGATTCAAAAAGTTGGAAAAGTTGTAATCGCCATAATATGCACACGTTTGCACGCCACCTTTGAGGTAGTGTACTTAGCATGTTTGTTTTAACGTGGTTTCCCCGGTGACACGGAAGACTACGGTGATTACGGAAAAAAAAAAGATGCAAAAGATATATAAAACCTTCTTGAGTGGTTTTCCATGCATGATCCTTTTCCAGAGGTTGACAAAATTGTATCTATTGCAAGTGGTGTCGTTGGTGATAGTAAAATTAATTGTTATAAAGCTCGTGAAGTTGGGCTTTATCTCAAAAATAATAAGCCTAACATTTAATAATATTAAATTAAAACGCGCTGACAAAGTAGTCCCTCTTTTAGCTAGGAGTAGCACCATAAAAGTTCACGATGAAAAAGTACCCGTTGACCCTGTATTACCCGTAGCACCATAAAAGTTCACGATGAAAAAGTACCCGTTGACCCCTGTATTACCCGCTGACCCTGTTCAATGAATGAGTATTACTGCGGCATTGCATTATGAAATTGAAGAATATTTTGAATATGAATTGGCACCCTACCCTTTATCATTATTTGATGACATTGGAATGCGTAAAACTCAAAAGTCTGCCATTTACGATTGCTTTCAAAAGGTAAATATTGATATCAACAACATAAATGCGACTTACATCATTGATGGAGGATATTTATTATACCGCGTTGTGTGGGATAGCGAAGAAACAACGTCATCTTAGATAAATACGTTCAGTATGTACGTCGATATTTTGGTCCCAGAGTTACTGTCGTATTTGATGGCTATAATGATTTTACGAGAAATATTAAAGCCGCAGAACAGAGTCGTAGAACTTCAGAAACATCTTCCTCTTCTGATATTTTATTTGATTAATCTGTGACAATTCCTACCAGCCAACAGAAATTTCTTGCAAATACTCACAACAAATCTCTGTTCATTTCAATGTTGAAAGAGAAGTTTACTATTGAAAATATATTGGTAAACGAAGCTAATAATGATGCTGATGTAATGATAATTGAAACAGCAATAGAGCAATTCAATTTAACAAATGCAACTATTGTTGTAGGTGAAGATGTAGACTTACTCGTATTACTCACTGCTCGAACTCCTATCGAAAAAACTATTTTTTTTTAAACTTGGAAAAACTCAACATCAATCGGAAATATATTCGTCGAAAAGTTTATCTACTTTTGCAAAGTGTCAAAATCATGTACTGTTTTTACACGCAATAACTGGCTGTGATACGACATCTGCATTTTTCAGGAGGGGCATGGGCGACGGCAGCATAGGGCAAGGGGGATTTTTGTATGCAGTGTTTTTTCTTGCTTTTTTGCTTTTTCCAACATGGTAACCATGCGTTGAAGTAGTCTTTGCCCCCCCCCCGGGAAATATTCTGCCGGCGCCCACGAGGAGGGGTAAAACAATAGTTTTTAAAATGTTTGAAAAACAAGATTTAGTTGAATGTGCTGAAGTTTTAAAAAAGAGTAACTCAACTCCACAAGAAGTTTTCAAGAAAGGAATTCACTATCTTCTCTCTATGTATGAAGCTCCTAACAAAAGTACGTGCTTAGATAAGTTTCGATATGCATGTTTCGTTAAAATACTCGAAATAAAATACAAGTACAATTAGCTTGACTTCCTCCAGCCTCAGCAGCTGCTCATCAACATCTTTTACGGGTATATTACCAAGTTCAAGTGTGGCTTGGTTATCAGCTAGACCAGGGGTTCCCAAACTTTTTTTCCTCGCGACACCCTTGTCAGGCTAAAAGCATTTCGCGGCACCCTTGTCAGGCTAAAAACATTTCACGGCACCCTTTTCAGGCTAAAAACTTTCGCGGCAGATTTCCTTTAAAGCAATATAAATATGAAGGTTAGAATGAAGCAGTTTGGATGCATTCCACGTTATTTTTTGTTTATAGGACTAACTATCAAGAATGTACTCTGTTGGGAAGGGATATAGAATTTTGACAATACCCCATTTCAGGGAGTTCCTATAAAAGAGAGGCTACAGGACAGTCTTGAACTTGACTGAAATATTTTTGTTTGAGCCCACTTAGTGACCGGCTTGGCTCACTTTCTTGAGGACACTGGTTCAGAGGAAATTATTTGGTTACACTCCACCAAAACACTTTTCTTGATTATCTCCACGGCACCCCTGACATACTCTCGTGGCACCCAGTTTGTTTGTCAGGAGAGGACAGCTCGCGTCACTGAATGTGTCGCTTAGAGCTACATATACGTCCTTCCCGGAATTTCCCGCCACAATTTGGAACCTCATCAGAAGGTGGAGGACTTCTGAATATTGGCACCCCTCGGAAACTGCTAGCGACCGCCGAGAGGACTTTCGGAACCAGGGATTTAGCGTGCACGTACACCGCATGTACACGGTGGTCTTTAGTGGTACGCCGGTATCGAACCCACAACCTTCCGGTTACGAGTCCAACGCTTTAACCACTGGGCTACCACGGCCCAGTGGTTAAGGCGTTGGACAAGTGGCTCAGAGGCACCCAGTTTGGGAACCTCTGAGCTAGACACAAAAGACGGGTTGGAAGTTGTTCGACAATACATTAGAACCAGTTCAGACTCAACTCCCACCTGCGCCGGAAAAACTGCTAAACACAACAGTTGAGGATTCGTTTGATACCAACGAGGAGACATTCGATGTATCACTAATGAGGCAATTTACTTGCACGCAGGTGATTAAGAAGAACAAGAAGAAGGGGAAGCAAAAGTATTAGAGAATTATGAATCGGACGAATAAATTTCCCTATTTTTTTTTTTATTTACACCGCTTATCAGTTTCAACTCTTGCCAATATCTTTTATTATTCAATAGTTTCAAATTAAATAGAATCACGACAGATCCGTGGAATAGGCCTGCCGGGGAAACCACATTAAAAAAAAAAGAAAAGAAAAGAAGAAAACAAAAAACGCGCTAAGCACACTACCTCAAAGGAGGCGTAGAAATGTGCGCATATTATGACGATTACAACTCTTCCAACTTTTGAATCGTTATATCTCAGAAACGGTGGCTCTTAGGAAAAAAAGTATTTAGACATTATTTATAGATAATTAATTATCTGATCTACAATTTTTGTCTGAACTAATTTTATGATAAAACTTATCGTTTTGCTGTAAATCGCGAAAAACCCGTTTTTGTGACCTTTGACCCCGAATATATTTTTTCCCAGGTATCGGATCTAAGAGGACTTTTTAGATTTCATTTAAGATGGTGTTATGAGCAATCCTACCAACTTTGAGCTGGGTGTGAATTTTTGTAACCTCGGATGTCTAAATTGACCGGACAATTCTTTTGTGGCGGTGAAATTTAATGCCTGAGTAAAAATCATATTTTTATGGTGCTAAGTCCAAATCTCAATCATCAACATATTTAACATCGCCTGGCAAATGGAAATTTTCGGCTCTTGCCAGATCATCAGTTTTCTGCAAGAAATTTCATCAGGACGAAATTACGCATTTCAGTTGTTTTTGGTACATTTAAATTATGACGACAGTTGAACCTGTATACCTCGAACCTCGTACCTCGAATACATAATTTTGAAAAATTTCAAGCGGATCGTACAAATGGTGTAGATGTTATTACGCTTTTTGTGCTTTTAAATCTTTTTGAACTTTTTAATCTTCTTGGAGTAATGGCGGTAAAATATTTATATTGAAGTGTTTCCGGAATGGTTACAGAGAAAAAATGGTGAGTCAGTGAAGTCAGAATGATGAGTCAGTGAGTGAGGGATCAGCTTAACTATATAGTAGCATTACATTACCCATAGTGGAATTTGGCTTCAGTAGATTGTCCGAAATTTCACGAACTGATTTCCCACAAAGGTGGCATCTCACTCTACAATAAGTACTTTGACTTACCCATTGCCTCACAGATGCATAAATATGTCCAACACTTTTATAGCTTTCGATTACGCATCAAATAACGTCGCCTGCCAAATCCACTTCTTTAGATGGGTTTCTGGACACATTTGACCAAATAGTATATAACGACAGAAAAAAAAAAATACGAATTAAAAGTAATAGAATGGAAGGAAATTTTATTAATGTTTGAAGACTGATACCTTGTGAGTAGAGGCACTTTTCTGGAAGTATCATCTCTGATACAAAGTGTAAAATAAAATAATGCCTCAATTATAATGCACTATCAATTGAATGGTCAGATTCCAAAGAAGGTCAAATGTTTCTTCTTTCCTTCCTTAAGGTATAACCCACGCTGAAATGAGACCAAGTTCGTTTTTAAAAATATGCACTTAGTTATTACTAATTTAAATCCTCTGAAGCCCAAAACATGTTGTCTGAAGCTAGCCCCTAGATTAAAATTTCAGAGAGTTGTTATATAATAGTACTTTAAATGTCTTAATGTCTGTTATTTCAGATAATTTATATTTCCCATCAGTTTGCTAAAGCATTCATGATTTGAAAATTTTATCCCGTCAAACTCTTTTAGAACTACCAACTGTTGAACAAATTTTGTCTCATCTGAATTAGAAAGTCTACAGAATTCTCTAATGGCAGAATTGATCATAAAGATCCTGCTTTTGTTCACAAAGGACAATTTTTGGCAAGATATAAGTAAGAATTGAAGCGAGATACATAAATGAAAATCGTTTCATGAAACACTGTCACATTGTTATATTACAGTCAAAAGAAACCTAAGAATTCAGAACAGCTGCTGTAACTTCTTTTAGCGGATTCATGCTTCTTTACCACTTCACAGTTTTCTCGGCTCAAGCAGGGATCCAAAAAGCTCACCTTCCGTGGAATATTCATCAGGCAGGCAGTACTACTTTTCGACTTCGTACAATATCTGGCCATACCTTAAAAAACGTCTTGCATTCACAATGCGATTTAGAACTATGAAAAATTAACCAATCTCTATAAGTCGCTATAAAAAGTCACTAAGCCATCAGTTGCTGCTGTAATAACGGTCAGATATTTGCCGTTATTCTCATTTTTCTAGTCTCAATCTTTCCAAAATGTATAACACTGAATTATATGACAGACAAACTCTAACACAGTTCGGTACATTGAACACTCTTGAATAGAAAAAAGCTAAATAACGCAGGAAGTGTAAAAGTATATCCATCTGATACTTTCAAACATTAGGCTTCAGCCATTGGATTTAGGGTGATCCACCCAAGGGCAGAGGGAGCGACCGCCCCCCGCGAGAAAAGAGAAATTAATGTAAAAGATCCTATTTTACTTCCATAAAATGGATGTGTATCTTTAATCTTCTAACTAACCGCCCCCACCGACAAACTTTCAATAATCCGCCACTGGTTCTACCTGAAGAGCGATCGTCATCACAAGACTTTTGAACCGCTTTAAAAACAAACCAATGATGTTCAACACTCGAAAAAATGAATAATACTTGTTCATCCAATGCAATAGGGATTAATACTAACAGTAAAGCTGTATGTCTCAATGAACTTTTCTAAAAAAAAAAACATAAGCACAAAAATGGGCTGAGGATTTACCCGTATACAATCCAACAATCATTTTTCAACTGCCTAAAAATTATCTAAAAAGATGTTTTGCATAACGGAACGACATCTAGAACGACAATAGTTACATCTAGATTTAAAAAAAGAACGTTCTGAAGATTTATTTCTATTAATATTAATACTAAACCACACAATACAAACTGTTCGAACTTATCTAAATATTATGCCAGGCACGTCAAAATTTTGAAACTGCCTCTTTACAAGCTGTACTACATACTGAAATAAACGATAAATCGGTATCAGTTTTAAAACTTTTAGAAAAAATTCTTAAAAATCGGAAATTTTAGCAAAACATGTCACTCTTTGAAAAATCTTGCAGCTCAGATCCATGTTTAAGAATTTTTTCTGAAATTTTCACAAAAGCCACAGCTTTTTCGCTTATTGTAGTGTGTAAAGCAGCTTATGAAGAACCATCTGGAATTTTTTGGAGACCATGGTGCTGTTAGTTTATTTCAATTTGTGTACCAAAAGACTAAAAACAGAGTGTTTTTTCTTCGATATACACCCTTATAAGAGAGTTGTTTTGTGTTATGGAAAGCCTTTACGAAGGGCTTCTGCCTACGGAAGGGGGGGGGGCTTGGGCGAAGTACTTTCAAAGGATTCTTTTTAGCGAGTATTCACGTTACATCTGGAGAAAAACGTACAAAAACTCCAGACCATTAGATCGACAACCCGAGCCTGGGACCTTCACACTTCGGCCATTTACCATGCTTAGTATCTTACCCTTTCGGCCATGGTGGGGCCGAAATTAACAGAGAAATACCGACAGAGAAAAAAAACAAAAAACAATACTGATAATTTCCTCAAGTAATTCACTTTCTCCGAGTTCGTACGCCGTCACCATGCCAGCAGAGTGCAGTTCCTGTATCGGACGAATGCGGCTTTTGCTTTATTCTGCAACAGTGCGGTGTTTGTAATACTAACTGGAAAATAAAAGCATTTTAAAACTTTTCCAAAGGTCTGTGTGTCAGCCGTGCGCGAAGGTCGACTTCCCTCCCCCACTTTATTTGTTTCATTTCTGAAACTTGTTTGTGTAGTTAAGTCCATTGTTTCAGCAAGTAACTTGAGATCTGGAGAATTTGGATGGCAAATAAATGTTTTTTAGTGTATTCGAATTCTGCATCAGGAAATAGAAAATGGACTTTTTTTTATGGGTTGCGAACTGTGCGAGAGGAAGCTCGAAATAAGCATTTGACACAATTCTAAAATTTACAGTATGTTTGTTTCAAGTATATATCCATAATTTTATTACTAATGCAAAAGTGAATAATCATTAAAAAGTTTATTTAACCATGAACAAGAAATTAACCAATAATGGCAACCTTCATACAAAAAAAAAAGTAAAAATGCATTTTTTTAAAGTAGAAGCTTTTTTATTGTGGAGTCATAAAAGGCATAAAATAAAAAAAATTTCTTGCTAAGATATGCTATAAATGAATGAAAGTTTCAAAACTAAGAAAACTTTTGAGAAAAATATAGATATTTCACTTTTGTAAGCGATGAAAATTTTTATGTGTCCAAAATATTTAAAAAAGCATTAGAGACCAATATTCTACTTGAGCTGTCTTTGCTTGTACGGCATTGGTTTAATTATTAATATCTGTATTTCAAAGGTTTCGAATGCTTTTTGAAATTTGCTTTTAAAATTCTTTACTTTTTAAAAGACCTTAAAAATACAGATATTAATGACTAAATCAATGCCTTTGTAAAACTAATCTTTTTTAAATATTTTGAACATTTAAAAATTTTCATCTCTTGCAAAAGAGAAATATCTATATTTTTCTCAAGAGTTTTCTTAGTTTTGAAACTTTCCTTCATTTATAGCATGACTTTTCAAGAATGGAATTTTATTTTATGCCTTTTAGGGCTCCACAATAAAAAGCTTCCACTTTTAAAAATTGTATTTTTACTTAATTTTTGTTTTTTGCTTTTTAGTTACGAATAAAACATAAGTTTTATAGCCCTAAACTAGACTAAATGGGATTGTGAAACGATTTCAATACTTCTGAATTCTATAAAGTCCAAGCACCTTGTTTCTGAGCTTCACGCGATGACGAAAAGACGAAATACAATTTCATTATATAAATTCTAGTTACTGATGACTACATAGTTTGAATTTACAGTAACTACACTGGTGTTCAAAATTAAAGTTTCAAAATCAACGATTATCTGGAAGAAGATTTGGACGATTATCCGCAGCACTCATTCTGTGGTGTGATCGGAGAGGTCTTCAGACCTGAATCCCATTGAGTACATGTGGAATGCTCTAGGAAGTGCCAAAGCATGTCGACAACTCCTTCCAAGTACTCTTCAGGCGCTAAAATTGGCGCTTTTCTAAGAATAGGAATTACTGCCACAATCTTCGATCAGTAGCCTCATTAACAGCATTCGAGCTGGATCTGGCAGTTGTACAGCTGTAGGCGGTGGCCCAGTGGCGCACACTAAAGAGGAGACCAGGTGGTCTGGACCCCTCTTAACCCTTTGAGGCGCAACCCTTTCCCAATGCTGGAAAAAAGGGCAGCCGTTGCCATCGCTCGACTTAACTACCAGCAAGATGGCGGACGATCGAAACGTCCATCGCGTGCCACAGATCTAGAGACCCTTTTTTGACGACAGCTGGCTGTGCCGGCACAGCCAGCTGTCGTCAAAAAAGGGTCTCTAGATCTGTGGCACGCGATGGACGTTTCGATCGTCCGCCATCTTGCTGGTATTTAAGTAGAGCGATGGCAACGGCTGCCCTTTTCCAGCATTGGGCAATCTATCCAGCTGTTCTCGCATTCTTCCATTTTTCAGCAGATGTTAGTGCTGTTAAAAATAATCGTGGCCATTTTTTTATGGGAAATGACGTGCTAAAAAGTAAAGGATTCTCGTGGAGCTGTGTCACCCGCAACTATTTTTATAGAAATCAAATCTATTCTTCGTGACTGGCAACGGTCAAAACGTAAGAGTTTGGTGTTCCCAGAGCGGGAACACTGCGCGTTAAAGGGTTAAAAGAGTTATCAACTACTCTTCGTTGAATTATCATGTAATTTTTGACACTTCAATATGTGTGTTATAAGACTTTCTTATTTTTATCAGTTAAGATAAGTAAAGAAAAACATAATTCTAAAACATGCGAGTACATTGAAGTGCGGGGAGTCTGAAAAAGTTAGTCACAAGAAAAAAAAAAAAAAATTGTTCCTCATTTTTTCCATTGGTGTGGTTGGTGTCGCAGCTTTATGAGCTGGAAAAAGATAAAATCCTGCGTGTGTGCCACTGAGGTGGTCATACCACTCATTAGACAAAGCACTAAATGACATATCCTAATTTGACCAATATCTTTTGCACATCATCTATATTAAACTTCCATGCAATTTTTATAACCATTTCCTGCTTTACAGCATGAGCTATTAGTATACGAAATTTCCATGCATTAAACTCATTTTTTGTCAAAAAATCTCATTTTTTTATGTTTGTAACATTCATTTTGGAACCAGAGTATGGAACACTGTAATATTTTAACAATTTAAAAAAAAGAAACACTTTAACAATTAATTCGATAATCCTTTATGAGAAACATCTTGACATAGCAGTAATGCAGTTCTGTGCATGTATATAGAGGATACATCAAAAACACTGACCTGGGATTACATTCCTTTAAATATTAATCACAGACAAAAAGGTACCGAATTTTATGGTATCGGTTAAAATGTTTTGGAAATTAAATTCAAATGAATATGAAAGTTACCATGCATCCCCCATGAAAAAAAAAAAAAAAAAAAAAATTAAGAAAAATTGCCAATTAGTAAAATGTGCTCTATACACTAATTATGCCATGGGCAAAATTTGAGAATTTTATCTTAAAATGTGTCGGGAGATATGAAATAAGTATTTGCTGACTTAAATCACTTTTCAATGTCTTTTGATACCTAAATCACGTGCTTTTTTATTTTTCGACCACTGTTGAAATAAGCTGAAGGCTTTTATAAAAGTTCCAAACAGAAAGGTACACTTTGACGAATTTTTTTTTTTTCTTTAGCTAGTTACAATTAAAGACGGAAAATCTTCACTCGCACAGTTTATGTAAAATCTATTATAAAGCAATTAAAACATTTTTTTTTCTCTTCTACATTATTTCCATAGTCTAACGTTATTTTATTTCATGTAACTTTAACTTCTGCAGAATATTCTCATTTATACTAAATTAATCAGAGAGCTAAAATATGAATTCTAAATGATTATTTCGGGGGCATTTGCTTTTTAATATACTTTAAGAATTACATATTTGTAAAAGATAAACAGTAAAACTTCTATGAGAGAGACTACCTTTATTAAGTGACCACCTCCTCCAACGACCCATTTTTTAAGCCACGGAATTTTTACCCTATTTACTTAATGTTAACAAATACTCTAGAAAGACCACACAATCCTATAAAAACGGCCGCACCCAGTTCCCTGCTCTAAATTTCCTAGCATTTTTCTGGAAGTAAAGTAAACAAAAACCCCATTACAAACCAGTCGTTATACTGCAAATTCACAGCAGGTGCTGGTGCAAGTACACATCACATACAGATCGTGTAGGTTAGAGAAGAGTTATGTCTAAGAATGAGTGATTTTACCGTTGGAGCAGCAAAATGTAATCGAGTCACACGAAAAAGGAAATTCCGAGAAGTATGCGGTTATATACTACCAAAAAGCATATTTTAAAGCAAACAGATTTTATTACGGCAAATACAGAATGCATGAAGAATTATCTAATGCTCTTCTGTCAAATGAAATAATAAAGTAGCACTCTCGGAGATGGGAAAAAAAATGAAACAATACAAAATTTTTAAATATTTTATTAAAATTTAAGTTTTTAAAATTTGTTTTTGGAATTACTTATCTATTAGATTGCAATTTCATAAATAACAAAAGAAACAGCATTTTTTTAGCATTTTTTTCTTGACCATCAAATGCTTATACTTCTTTGAGCGACCACCTCCCTCAACGACCGCCTTTTCGCGGAACGGAGGGTGGTCTTTCCCGAGAGGTTTCACTGTATTTACATATATATTTGACATGAGTATCACAATTACGCAGAAGTAGACTAAATCCGCTCTCCATTTCAAATTTCTCCCTCTATTAAGACAAATTATATTAAATAGCTGCCATTAATATTGCGCCGATTTTCAAAGCTTTGCCTTATTCAACGATATCGTCGCCATATCAAAAAACAACGATATCGGATTAATATTAGAAAACAAACTTTACTTTCAGTTGTTTGTTTTTCGAATAGCTTCCGAAATTTTTCTGTTGTAAGCTTCTTATTTAGGAGAAAGTAAGTCAGTAACGCATGACTTAGCTAATCATGTCAGCCTGGGCTGAACATGAACTCTTTATTCCTGGCCGGTAGCTGTCAGTCCTGAAAGTGAAGATTGTTGCCATTTGCAGTAAAGTGACTTATATTGTTGGTCCCTTACGCTCTAATTGATTTTCATTTTACGAAGCATAAATCATTTTGGTTTATTCTCGTTGACTTTTGATGTTATCAATCATACTTTGATCAAGAATGCATGGAATAGGACATAGCTTAACCAGTGATATTTTTCTTTTATCTTTCAACTCAATGTCGCTATGCTGATTGATTGAACCCTTTGAGGCGCAACCCTTTCCCAATGCTGAAAAAAGGGCAGCCGTTGCCATCGCTCGACTTAACTACCAGCAAGATGGCGGACGATCGAAACGTTCATCGCGTGCCACAGATCTAGAGACCCTTTTTTGACGCAGCTGGCTGTATTCAGCATTGGGCAATCTATCCAGCTGTTCTCGCATTCTTCCATTTTTCGGCAGATGTCAGTACTGTTGAAAATAATCGTGACAATTTTTTACGGGAAATAACGTGCTAAAAAGTAAAGGATTCTCGTGGAGCTATGTCACCCGCAACTATTTTTATCGAAATCCAATCTATTCTTCGTGACTGGCAACAGTCAAAACGTCAGAGTTGGGTGGTCCCAAAGCGGGAACACTGCGCATTAAAGGGTTAAAAAAGTCTGATGTGAACACCACATGACTTCCTTGTATGTCTATTAAATCCTAAATATTTTCGGTGTACTTCATCTAAACTTATTTTATTTGAAAAAGATAAAATACAACAATAATACTAAATTTTAGCCATTTCTATCCAAATACTTGAGATACCGCCAGGCTGGGTTCGATTTGAAAGATATGTTTTTGGCCCTTAAGTGAGAGATATTTCGTCAAAAGCCGACAAGCTTGAGATAGCGAGATTTGGGTCACAGCCGAAATATTGATTTATCACAGACTTTTATTAAATTTAAGATACCCATAGACCTTAATGTATTTAAAGTCTTTTGGGTGACCCTGTAAATAAATTACTCAGTCGATTGCAATCAAAAAAGAGATTCACAGTTAGATGTTGCAATAGTTCTACGTACAAAATTTCAACATTCTAAGGTTAAAAGTTTTAGAGTTACGCGAAATACGTAATTATTTTTGGAATTGGCGACATTTCGGCAAAATGCGCTAAGGTTGATGACAAATGTCGAGATTTTGGGCATAGATCAAACAATGACTACAGACATAATATATTGAAGATGTTCAGAGACATTAATGTATTGAAATTCTTTTGAGTGGTTCTGTAAATAAACTCTCCAGTAGATTGGAATCAAAAATAGAAGTGCACAACTAGATGTTACAACAATCTTATGTACAAAATTTCAAAATTCTACTACTAATAATTTTTGAGACACACGAGTTACTTACAAATGCACGTACGAACAGACTTCAGTGAAAAACTAGTCAAAATGCAATTGCGGTCGGTCGAAATGTTTTGTACATGCATTTATATGACCATGCATACAGGCGCGTAGCCAGGAAAATTTTTCGGGGGGGGATATGCGACTGGAAAATTTTTCGGGGGGGGGGGGGATATGAACTTATATGTGCATAAATAGACGGAATTTCATCACTAATCCAAAAATTTCGGGGGGGGATATATCCCGATATCCCCCCCCCCCTGGCTACGCCCCTGCATGCATACATGTGCGTTCGATGAGATGTCACACAGACTCTTAAAAGTAAATTTAGAGACAGTCAAAATCTGGACACCGAAATTTTTCGCTATCACATTACTTCCTTTTACTTCGTTCAAGGAAGTAATATGAATATAACAGTTTAAAAGTACCTGCTAGTACCTGCCAAAAGCTATGCAGAAATTTTTCCATAGAACTTTTTTTTAGGGTGGGCACTTGCCTACCAGGCATTTGCCACTGCTAAGGGCATTTTAATATGGGGGCATCCAGTGGGCGGTTAACGTTAGCCCGAATGAAGGGATAGGTAAGTTAACACCCAATACAGGAATCGAACCCGTAGGGTATGATAGAATGGTTCGTTAGCCACTGCAGCATCCGGGGGGGAGGGGATGCAGTTCATCACATATTTTTGTTGTTCTAATTTTATTTCCCTATTCTAGATGTAATACTCTTTGCCATTTTTTAAATTCCCATCTTTCCTAGCGTTATGCTATTTTGCTTCCGTTTGTGTATATTGCATAAGATTTCTCGCTTAAAGTATAATTTATTCTGTTGAATTATTTTTATTTTATTATTATTATTATTATTATTATTTGTAATATCTGTTAAATTGATATTCATTTTTAATTTAAAAAATTACTATTGAAGTATTTGTATGTATTTACTTTTGGTGCTGTATTAAATCTTCATTATTATACTTACAATTATGTTCCGTAAATGTTGGCAGCTATGCATATTCAACCGAACAACCGAAATCGCAGGCAGATGTCAGGGGAAAAGTAAAAAAAAAAAAGAAAAGAAAAAAGAAAAAGAAAGTGACTTCCGAGAGGGGCACAGAACAGAACCCCAAACTGTTGGTGTGTTCGGGCGTTAATCTTTCACTTTTACCTAATGAGAATCGCTTTTGTCTCCGCATATAATTGGCCCTGTAAAGGGGGAAACGCGGATAACAATAATAATAAGTACCGAGCTGAGGTAATGACACGATAGCTGCTAGACACAGGTTCAACGATCGAAAGTCGAACTTTTGCCGAGGGGTGGAAGATGAGCCGAAAGTTCAATTGGAGGCCAGCTTACACTTAGCTTACGGTCAGCAACGGTTTTTGTTTGACCACCACAGGATAGAAAAAAAAAAAAAAAAAGATGCATCGGGTTTTGACAGGTTGATTAAAAAGAGTTTGGGGGGAAAAGGACAGAAGCCGGAGGTTGCGCTTCGAATTTGATTTTACTTAATGGACTTTATCGATTATTTTTTTTTCTATCTTAAATCTTTTTATAAAACCAGTTGGATGTAGAATATAAAATTCTTGGAGGGAAAGCGGAAGTTATAAAACTCTGTCAGTGACTTATTAATTTTGTGGGTTGGAAAGATTGGGTTTCGTGTTTTGGACATGACGTCAACCGTTTTGAACCGAGAATCTTTGCTGAGCAACAATGTCAGAAGGATTGTTTTAAGGTTGCTTTTAAATGTATTCCGTATTTTTAAAATGCGTTAAAGTCCGTTTCTTTTAAGATATTCCAAAACTTTTCTTTTTCGAATACAATTTGTTTATGTATAGCTTTACGGTTGTGTACAAATTAGGTGCCTGAAAACTAAATTATTATAAATTTGATTCTTTATTTGAATTTTCAAAGTTGAGGAAAATTAATGAAACAACTCATTGTTTTAATTTCTCTTTAAAAGCAAAGCAATATTGCCTTTGGAGAAAATATCAGCGCATAATAATATGCTAATGGTGAAGTTGTTGTCTGGGATTTTAAAAATATTTAATTGGGGATTCAGTCTTAGAAATGTTTTCAAAGAATCGCTAGCACCGAATAACAAGTTATAACACTGCTTTTATTTATACTACTTCAGAAAAACTTAATATTTTGAAAGTGCATATAAAAGTTCATCTAAAAATAATTAAATCTCGTCTAAATTTTTCGGAAAAAGTATTGGCTTCAAATGCATTGGAAAGTTAAAATTTTTAAAGTATTGGTATGATACTAGTTGCCAGTACTAAATTACCATTGGTGATGATTATTATAATTCCAATACTGTTAGCATTTAAATTCCATTATTTAACACTCTGGTTATATATTAACGATGTTTACACATTGGTGATAGGTGGGAAGCATTTCCATTGGAAAAATCAAAGCTAATCCTGGCACAAAATTTTTGTAAAAGTAGTTTGCGATAGAATAATAATAGTTAACGTGATTGGGCGAACATAAATTATGGTCTCTCTTATCTCTGTGTGTGTATCTCTTCATATCACTAAAATAGTTGTTGGTGGGCAGTAACAAAACGCAACGTGCTAGAATGAGTCTGAAAAAACACTTAGTGTTAATTGTTTGGTGTAAATTTCTTTCCATTTCCAATGTAAACCAATTGAAATGATATCTTATACAAATTAGGAAATGGAGACTAAAATTATTAATAGTTTTTCGCAGAGTTCTTAATTGAAATTTTTCAAAATATCCTGAACCTTGTCTGGCAATACTTAGTGACCACGTGCGCTGCCCTTTATAGAAAGAAGAAATAATCCATTTCTTTTTTCAAGCATTTAGTTATCAATTATGAACTATTTATGCCTTAAAAAGTGCATCTTTCTTTCTTTAGAGAAAATTTTATTTGTTTAGAGTTTTTTAATGTGGAATAAGCTACTCCAACAAATGCATGCACCCAACTAATGACTCCATAAAATGCCGTACGTATTAAAGTTACACCATAAAAGACAACATTGCAACTTGCGCAAAATGCAAGGAAAATTTTTAAATAATTCGGAAGTCAGTGGTTGTGGTACATGAGTTTCATTAAATGAAAAGCTTAATTTTATTGAAATAAATATAGACCTGAAGGAATAACAATCTAAAAGACAAATTGGTGATTTTTAAACAATTACAACTGGCGTCTAAATGTTTCTTTTTAATTGTTGTTATTTATTTATACTACAAATTCAAATGATATTTTCATCTTAAAACAACGTTAATTCACAATCTGTGTTGAAAATTTTCATAAACACTATTTGAGAGTATTTTTAATGATATGCCTTTTTTATTAAAAAAATTAAGTTAGTAGAATAACATACAGTCAACAAACTGTCATAAACTTCTACATTTCCCATTACTAACATATTCAGATTTGTATCATACCTTTTATTGCAATTAAATTACCCTTTATTTTTTCGTTTTACATCTTTCGCCGTTTAAGATAATTCATCTAATCTGACAGCCTTTATCCTCATTATAGTCCAAATTAATGAAATTCTATATTCCTACAAAATTGAACCCTGTCTCCGAGAAAAGTAGAAAATAGGGTCGTCACTACAAGAATGACAAAAGTTGCATTGAAGTGTTTGTTCCTAAATTTAAAGTTAAACTTAGACATCAATTACTGTAACCTAATAGATTAGCACGATAATCTACATTACATCGTATTTCCGCCTCGTAAAATTAGGTGTTTATTTTCGTTCCTCTTCTATCACACATACATTTGGGAGAATACAATGTAGTACAACGGACTTAATGGGACGTTTTATCAGCTTGCCAATCGTCAGTCTTTATTTAAATGCAAATCTTGTCGACAGCTCGGGTATAATTTTAGATGTTCAAATGCAACGGTGGATGTTGACGAACTGCTAATGACGTAGAAAATACGTGTGTCAGTCATCATCTTGCCCATCGTGTTCCGACGATACTTAAAAAAATATTCGACTTCTGCTCCTTGACGGAACGGCACGTTCTGGCACCAGATCAACAAGGTGGTCGTTGTATCGAAATGGGTCCTCGCTTTCTCACGGACTGGACACGAAAGTAGGTCGAATTTAGGAATCTCGTAGCTTTTTAAAAGATTGTGGCAAATTTTTAATGTGAAATTACTAACCATAAAAAAGGAAATTATCAAATACAATTAACTTAAAGAAAATACATATTCGCTAATATATAGGTTATAGTCTAAACAATATAAGCACAATCTACAGGTTTAGGACAAAATAATAGGAACACCCATTTCGAGATGTGTCTCACTTCGATCGTCCAATACAGCTTCGCATCAGTCTGCAACCTAGGGGCGGCCAAAGGGAAGGTAATATCAGTCGGGAATTTGCCGGTGTGAGAGTTGTATGACAAAATTCCCAGCAAAGCGTCATTGTGTACGACCAGTGCAAAGAGGTGCAAAGAGGCACAATTATTGGAGCTCGTCTCGCTGGTGACCACTGTGTTAAGAGTTATGACAGCCTACACAAAACTGGAAAAGGTGTCCTCTGCTAAAAAGAACAAGCAGGCGAAAGTCGAAATTGACCGACAAGGATGACAAGCGCTAAAGAGAATAGTTGTTTGAAAACGTAAGACTGCACTACCGCAAATAACTTTCGAGATGAACACCCGTTTACCGAACTCTATTCGTCAAAACTATTCAATGGAAGCTGCATGCTACGCGCATTCATGACAGAGTAGCGATCTCAAAGCCGTAATTTTCGCCGCAGAATGCCATGAAGCAACGACCATCAAAACTGGACATAACAGCAATGCAAACAAGTAATCTGGTCCGACGAATCAACATTTACATTATTTCAGACCACAGGTCGTGTATTCGACTGCTGAAAGCAGCATTTCATTTTGACAGTCTGATTCCTACCGTGAAGATGGCGAAGGCTCTATACTGATGTGATAGATATCTTGGAGTGGCTTGCGGTCGCTTGTAGTCCTGAAGAGGAAGGTCAGAGTCCAGAATTATCGCAGTACTCCAGCAGATCATTTACATCCTATGGTTCAGACGCTGCTTCTTGGGGAACGTCCTCTATTCCACGATGATGCCTTTCCTGTATACCCGACTCGCTATATTCGAAGATGATTAGATGAGCATACTGATGAAGTGGAGCATCTCGCGTAGTGTCCTCAATCTCTTGATCACAATATCATCGGCCCTTTGTGGGGTTTTTTAAAAAACATAGTCTGTGTTCGATTGCCGCCTCCACGCACACCCTGAACTCGAGAGTGCTCTGCAGGGGCGGGGCATGGCTAAGAATTGAACTTTGTGCAAGACCATTATTTGTCAATCCCTCATCGAATAAAAGTTATAAATCGGTCCAATGGTGGATCAACTTCCCACTAATTTAAATTTTGCATTCTTTCACAGATTCCTACTATTTTTCCTAAACCCGTACGTGGGCTATAGCTCTCCAGTGGTTACTATGGCTTTTGACTAATACAAGCGAGTTCCGAGTTCGGTCATCAACTTACCTCTGACGGTCACAGACGTGCATAATAAATCTGTTCATTCGAAAATTTTTAGCACTGATACCAACTGAGTGTTGGTGTATACCAGCATTTTGGCGTAATAATGAGGATCTAAAGTGTAAAGGGACTCTCGTCATCAAAGTACGCGCACGTATAGTTTAGTGTGGAAACGACAGCGTCAATGATATAAGCTTCCCTCAAATTACAAACAAACTACAGTCTCTTGGCAAATACATAACTTGTAGAGCAAATACGGAAGTAAAACAAGAAAATCAACGAGAGCAATAGATTCTACAACATTTCTGTGTAATGAATCAGGAAATTAAAAAAAAGAAAAAAACAAAGAGAGAAGAAGAGAAAGAAAATCATTATTGGAACTTTAATAATAATTTAAGGAAGCCACAAAAGAAAAAAACAAAGAGAGAAAGAAAATCATTATTGGAACTTTAATAATAATTTAAGTAAACCAATTTCACAGCAAAATAAATGAAAGAAACAGCAAAGATTGTGGTTATACCAGAAGCTCTAAATTACTGTTTATTTATAGAAGCCGTTAAAAACAGTATCAATCGAAAGAGTCTCATTAAGATTAAATTAACAACAAAAGTGTTCAAGGAGGAATGTGACAATATGCTATGATATTATATATCTAAAGGAAAAAAATGCAAAATTACGATGAAACCTGGTAATGTGAAAATGAAATAAAAGGTTTTTTTTTTTTAAATTAAGACTTAAACAGAAAAACCAAAACTTAGTACTCGATAAGCTTAGCATAGTTGTGATATAATGTAAATAAATTGGTATTTAAAGGCATAAAATTTTAAATAGTAAAGACAAACTTCTGTGACAAATTAATGAAGTCACATTTATGAATATGATATGGAGTATTGTTAGTAATGAAAAAATATATATAAAGTATTAATATTAGTGATGCAACGTATAGAAATTAGGAGAGATAGCCAGATACCGAATATCCGTCAAAAATTCTGGTTATCTGGTTACTTGGCTGCAATATGTTTTTCTTCTTTTTCAGTGTTATTGTAACTAGTATAGTTTTCTAAAAATACTCAGCCATTATTTTTTAAAATTTTCTCATTGGCTTCAAATTATTTAATTCAAAAATCAGAAATCTTTTCGGAATTATAATTTTTGTGAAATTAGTGCCTGTTCCACTGCAATTAAAGTCGATGCAGGTAACACTGCAATTATGAATCATCTCTCTTTCAAGAGTTAAACAATTATCTTTCAAAATAAGTTACTGTAAAAAAAGGCATTTTCATTTAACTATTGGAAAATCAATGTAACTTTTGATATTTCTTCTATATTTATGAATTTCCCTTATGAAAATCAGCAAGCAAAGAAAGCAACCTTTCTCCGCCAGCCTGCAGAGATATTATTCTGAGAAACAACATTATTTTAAGGAGGAGGGGGGGGGGCGGAGAGAAAGAAGCCGAATTTTACCAACGGATACTGAAGAATTATTGTTTTTAAAGAGAATACTAAAACAAATGTGCTATTAAAGCTTAAAATTAATTATAAGCATTGTAAAATAACACAAAAATAGGTGCATATCAAAATGATCGTTTCGGGTTGTGCAAAAGGTTCACCCTTCTTCAGTTGCAAAAATGATGCACTGTACCATAATTTACTATCTTAAAAAAGCTTGAAACGATTTCTTTTTCGGTTTTCTATACATAGTAAAAATATATTAAAAATGAGACATTTTGATGATAGTATTTTTTCTTACGTTTTTACTTATTGTTGTTTTAGAATTTGTTCATTTATTTTATATTCATTCGTTTTATATATTTCATCATATATATATTATATTCATTCAGTATATTTATGTTATTTCTTGGTATACAATTTTAGGACGGAGGTACTGATGGGTATTTATAATATCCGGCTACTGCCCATTATCCCGAAAATTGGCCGGATGCAGTACGTTTGCCTGATAGCTGTTGCATCCCTAATTACTATTAGTATGAAGGAAAAGTATGCAGTATTATCAATAAAAGATAATGACAGTTAAATCACAAATCTTTAATTCGTATT
The DNA here is from genome assembly GCA_038373885.1 of Cheiracanthium punctorium. NCBI lineage: Eukaryota > Metazoa > Arthropoda > Arachnida > Araneae > Cheiracanthiidae > Cheiracanthium > Cheiracanthium punctorium. The sequence goes on along the minus strand of JAWZYV010011709.1, from coordinate 98,012 downwards.
TTTTATGATTTTTTATTAAATTTTATTTTTTATTATACTTATTTAATAAGCATGAAAATGCATCATCTTTTTGAAATAGATACAAAATAAAAGGCATAGAACCACAATCCTCCAAAATCCAGTTTCCCGATCCTAGTAATAATCCAGCCTATTGTATTCACAACAAGACATTCGATAACACAAACGCAATAAGTTTCAGACACAGTATTAAAATAGTCAAAATACAAGTCACAAATGGGATCCAAAAGCATAACTAGCATTGCAATGGAGGCTGTACAACCCTGTATCCTTTAAATATTAGAACCAATTCCAAAAATACCTCTAGCTGATTTTTCTGAAAAAGTTTAACGATATTAGTAGCGTTTTCAATGCTGAAGTTTGGATGTTGTGAGGAATTTTGATTAGAACACGTGCACTCTTAATTACATTTTTGAAGATTCGACCCAGGAAATAATAAAACAAAGATGTTTTTGGTACTACCTTTTATGCGTAATTCTTATTCTGATCCGGACGCATTTTAGTAATTTCTTATTATTTTCATCATTTCCTTTTGGCATATATTCCACTCTGATGCAGATTGCAGGAAATGAAATAAATTAAAAAACCTGTTTTTTGCAGCAAACTAACTTTTTATTGAAGAGGACGTAATTAATTTTTTTTTCGTAGTACTCAAAATGTTGAGATTAGAAAAACAGTATTCACGTTCATTTAAAACATCCGGAACTTAGATTTTTGAGCTATCAACCCGTTGTTTAAGACAAAATGAATCGAAATAAAACGTCAAAAAGTTAGGGTAACGAAAACAAAAGTTCTGTCTTTATGTGTAATATGAAAGAAATTAAAACATCTTCGTAAATTTCTGTTTTGTACGAGTTGAGCTAATGTGGTTCTATACTGTTCAGCTTTTCTCTCTCTCTCTCTCTCTCTCTCTCTCTCTCTCTCTCTCTCTCTCTTCTACACAAAATACTCCAAGCGAAAAATCAACCGGCGTTTCAGGTAAAAGCGTGACTGTAGATTATTTGTTTCCTCTTTTGAATCCATTTCGTCTTTAATGTTGTTATTGTGGAATGAAAAATCTTGTTTACCCTGAAGAGAAAGACAGAAAACGAAATCCAATGGAAGTGGAAAGTAATTTCATTGAGGGGCGTTCATTTATAGATTCTCTCTTCTCATTTTTGTTTGTCATTTTATTTTACTTTCTGACAAATTTATTACAAACTACATCAGATTAGCAGGTATTTAATTCGAAAATATTTTGTATTTTAAACTGTTACTTTTGTTTATGGACTGAAACATTTACTATATCAGATTTGTAGAGATACCCCGTACAGCGATGCCAATTTAGCCACTTTGTGGCTAGATTTGAGCATTTTTTGTGGCTAGATCTTGGTAAATAGCAATAGCGAAATATTTTGTAAATCAGAAATGAAAATACAAATGACTCCAGAAAATGCATGAAGACAAGCATATTTCAGCAGCGCAAGCACTTAGAAGTAAACTCTAATGAATAATTTATTCTTTTCTCAGCTTGAAAACATTTTTAGCCATTTCTGGCCCCAATTTCAGCCACTTCGTTTCCACCAGATTTGGAAACACTGTCTCCGGATTTCTAGAAATATTCATAAAACTACATTAAAATTCACTCTAATTTTTAATTTAAACTTAATATTAGTTTATCATTCTTTCGGCGTCCTTTCTGGAAAGCGTCATTTGACAGAAAGTTAAGTTCTCCAGACAAATGCTATTTTTAAGAACAGGTGTTCTTAATAAGTTACTTTAGGTCTTAAGGAACAAAAATAAATCTATCCTTTCAAGAACCATCTAAATAATAATTTTTCGGGAATCGATGAAAATAATACAACACACAAACAGACTGATTTTTAAGGACTTGTTTGGGTTTGTTTTAGTGATTAGGCTTCAAAGTATGTGAAGGGAGCGTGTGGGGGAAGCTAGTTTTAAACCCGTGAATTCCGTGTGGTAGATTAACGCACTATCCGACTGAACAAAAAGTACCCATTTGCCCGGCCTTCAGTTGCTGAGGTGTAGCGATCTCCTGTCGCCACACTAATAGAGGAGTCGGAAGTAATAGGAAGTACTTTAATTATTTTAAACAAAACTTAACGCGCAAAAATGTTAAGAAATTTATCACTTATAAGACAGTGTAAAATAACTTCTTAACGTTTTAAGAAGTTATTTTACACTGTCTAAATTACAGTCCATCAGATGACTTCGAACCACATTGGCTAATTTTGAGGCTCCTCTAAATCCACTATTTGCAAATACCAAATTTAGACCAGAAAACTAAAAAGGAGGTACGTTGGTCGGAGAACATTTTGAAGGAGTTCTAACACGCTTTTCTGATATATATGGAGAAAATCGACAAAAACTTCAGATCATTGGATCGACATCTGCGCAATAGGCTCGAACGCAGGACCTTCACACTTCAGCCGTCTACCGTGTTCAGTGTTTTATCCTCTCGGCCATAGTGAGGCCAAAAAAGGTATCGGATTTAGAACAGGTTCCCATGCACCAAAGCTCGAGTTTCTTTTCAAACCTGATAGATGAATATTTCGGAGACGGTTCAAAGTTAGTTTTTTGTTTTTGGTAGTCTCTTCGAAGTTTACTCTGAATGGCCATTCGATACGACACGAAAAGGTTCGGTTAAACACGCGCATTATTATAAAGCTTAGCACCAAAAGGCTGAAATTCCTGTAATTAGATAGGACTGAAACAATGAAAGATAAAATCAGTTCATGTTCAGATTGTTCTGGAGATAAACTTAACAGGAAAGTCAAACACACACTCAGCTTCATCCGAGGAAAATAACAGGAGGATGATAACATTTCACACTTTCAATAAATGGGAGTGTTAGAAAAGTGGGGCTGTCTCGAAAATTCCTTACTTCTGTTCCAAAGTGTTATTTAAATTAATAAAATAAAATAAAATAAAGTTGTTTTTCTAGAATTTTTAACTGGCTAGAAAACTATTTCTTTTAGTAAAACTAAGCAAAATACGTACAGTTTTCGCATAGCGAATAACATATTTTTTAGCTTAAAAAGTATGATCATGAAAAAATAGCATTCATTGAAACATTTATACATATTATCATTTACACATTTATCAAGCAATAATCATCATAAATGCCCAGAATAAATTAGTAAAGCTGTTCAAATTATTAACTAATAAGTACATGTTCATTCTATTAAGTAGACAGTACATTTTTTTTTCTGAGTAAATGAGAGATTATTAGTAAAATGAGAGATTATTATTTGAAAAATAATAGCTTATCGTACTTTTTGTTACTAGGTCTTGTTAACGTACAGCTGCACGAAAAAAAAACAAAAAAAAAACCACTTCACCTTCATTCGGCCGACGTTCGTCGTACAGCAATGTTACTTATACCAATTGCTTACGAAAAACGTGCATTTCAATTTGCTATGAATAAAATTTGCATTAGGGCACTATCTTCAAATTTAAATACGCACCAACTTTTTTTCCAATGGCAATGCCTAGATTTTATTTCATATTTCAAAAAAACTAGCTCATTTTAACCTCGGATATTTATTTTCAATACACTTGAACTGATAAAAAAATTAATGAGTTATGAACTTCCCAAATTTCCCTCCCCCTATGTTAAAATATTTTTTCATACTTTAAATCATATTTCCTTTTATATTGATATTAAGGAGCTGACTTTTATCTGTACTGTTAGAAGTGAACTGCCAAAACATAATTCACTATTATTATAATTTTTAACATATATTAATATGAATTATGAATTATTATATTAATATTCGGGAAAAAATAAATAGTGACCTACCCAAATTTCGGCGGAAATAGAGGCAGATAATAATTTTACGTAGCTGTGCACTTTTTTTGAATGCCCAGTATAGCACGTCTTTGCAACGATTGAGGTTGTTTTTGTAAAAGCACACGAGGGCTAGCTGTCAAAAGGAAGAATGCCATGGACGAACGACTGTTTAAGGGGATGTAACGTGCATTCACATTATTACATTTGGAGAAAGCCGTCCATAACTCCATACCGTTAGATCGACTGCCGAGCGGTAGGCCATAGCCAGGGTTGCCAATTTAGCCACTTTGAGGCTAGATCTTGACCTACTAGCAATACCGAAGTATTTTGTAGATCAGAAATCAGAGTCTTAATGACTCAAAAAACACTTGCAGAAAATCATATTTCAGCAGCACAAGCACTTAAAAGGTGAACGCTAATGAATATTTTTTTTTTTTTTTTAAATCAGCTTGAAACCATTTCTGGCCATTTCTGGCCACTTTTAGCTTTGATTTCAGCCACTTTTCCCGGGCATGTTGACAACACTGGTCATAACCCTTCACAACTCTTCAGTGCTGGAAAGCTGCGATGGGCACATAAAATTCGTCCATCTTTTCTCTGTGTGGACAATGATGCAGTCAAGATGCTTAATAATCTGTTCCGATTTTAACGTGCTTGAAAAATATTAACATATCTAAATTGCACTGATCGAATGTGGCGTTTTATGATTTCAATGCCATCGTACACTGTTTCAATGTAGAGCATTCTTTTATAAAGTTTAATAATATTTATACTAAATTTTGTTATGGCTGATGTAGATTAAGTCTCTAAAACGAATATAATAATGTGATCGTATGTCTACAAAGAATATTTTCCATTAGAACAGAAGATTGTAATTTTTTATTGAGAAAATTACAATCTTCTATTCTAATGGAAAATATCCTTTTTATTAAAAGGTGCGAGTGAAAAGAGGATTGATAAAATATATTGGAACTATGCTGTGCTATCCTACACCCTTTTAAATACAGTACACGTATAGTGGTAAATTTTGGTAACAACTGACACGTATTTTCGACAAAATGAGCACGAACAGAATGACAAACAATCAAACCGAAACCATAAAAAATTTTCAACTTTGTTGGAAAGTGTTGGGAACAGGGATGAACTTTTATACATTTTTCAACATGCACCAGTAAAAGAAATCTGAATGAAGTCCTACCACCTACTTTTTCCTTGTTCTTCTCAAAATAAATAAATAAATAAAATTACAATCTTTGACAGCAGTTTAAACTATTTTATAGAAATACAATCCTATTATCAACAATTGTCGATACTCATGGTATTTCGCAAAAAAATCCTGGTGGGTCTTTCCAGCTTAGACCCAGATCCTACCAAACTGTTTTCTCGTGCCCCTTCAGTGGCCGTACTAGATAGAGCTGAAGCAAACCGCATGTATTCGGTACTAAGATACGGATAATCACTCAGACTCGAAGTAACGAATTGTTACTTTTCGGTTGATATCGTTACTACTCGATCCGAAGATGTTTCGGATCGAGCAGCTTCGAACTTCGAATACAGACTGCCAGGCGAGGCGTTATTTGTTACTGGGGTTACTGGATATCGGATCGCGGTTTCAATGGGGAAAATGACTTTCGAGTTTGCATTTCGGATCGACCAGGTTCGAACTTCGAACGGGAGAAAATGAATTTCGGTATTTGAGTAATAGTATGTTCCTTTCCGTTACTAGATACCGGAAGTATTATGGATTCTCGCTGTTGGGAGGGAAAAATCAGTTTCGGTATTTGAGGAGTAGTATGTTCTGGTTGCAATTCGTTTGTGCCGCGCCGAATGGAATCGTTTTGATGAGGTTTGGAAGAATCCGTATGTTACGTTACAGTTATGGAGATGGAATAGTATCTGCTGCTCTATTGATATGGGTCGTACAATGGGGGGATACGATCCGGTGTATAGTATGTTATTATGCGCAGTTGAACTCTTTTTTTGCGGGGGGGGGAGGGGGGTGTTCTTATAATTGTAGAGGAGCAATACATATAACAGAAGCACGTTAGTAAGGGGCGCTAATTTCGGGCTTTGTAGTGTGATTATTTTATTATTTTTACTATTCTTATAAATTTGTAAAACTATTTTGCTATGCTTACGTCTTTTATTTCATATTCACATTGTAAATATTTCGAAACATAGAGCCATCACTTTTTAGCAGTGTCAAAAAACTTACCCTGAGTGTCATTGATATTCAGCAGACATGGCCTTCCCTGTCCGTATTTCGGTTTGTTTGGGTTTTAACAAAGACGAAGTTCTGCGCGACCCTCAACTGTTTTTAAAATTTTTAGACGTTTTCGGATTGATGCAGATTGTCTAGCCCTGCTAGATGATTCCGATATTAGTAATAATAACAACAATCGTCGATAGATGGCAGCATTACATTAGAGTTACAGTCATAATCACATTCTTTATAAATACTTCTCTTATTTCTTTCGAGCTGTGTCTACTTTTAAAAAATTAATTGATTATTTATACAGCTAATTAGAAAATGTGGCTTATTCTTAAATATGCTTTTGCATCGCTTGATCTCGAAATTCTTGATCTATTTACGCCCTGCTCGACGCCACTGAAAACAGCTAAGTCAAGTGCATCCAAAATATTGTCGCGTATCTTTTTAGTTTTAAAGTGATTCAATTTTAAACGTAATTTTTTTAAACAAATTGCACTGATTGGATATCCCAAAGACACTCAGTTCTGTTTAACATCTACACTAAGAGTAGTAATAATCCGTGGGTCAAGGACAAATCGATCGTTCCAATCCAAGGAGAACGAGCAGTGGCCGATCACAGGCTTTCCATCAAAATCTCAGTAAACTCATTTGTAACTGATTTATAATAGCCGTTCGGCCGATCATTTTCAGATCTTCGAAAGTGCTGAAATATTGAAAAAGTATGAAGGCAGATGAACACGGCAAGACAGAGAAAAACTTGAAATTTTGGTGCTGCCATCTTTTGCTATTGTTGTGAACATATATGTGAAAATTCTTCACGGTTACAGTTGGAAATCAAACTCGAAAGATCTACCACCTTACAGTACCGAGAGCTACAGAGACGTATTTAATCTCTCGGCCAATACCTCCTCTTCCGAAATTTTGATTTTTGTTACTAAAATGATAATGATGATTTTTTTCTGTGAAAAATTCTGCCTTTTTTACCGTTTAGACCCGCCCCCCTCCGAGATTTATTTCCTGGATAGGTCTTTGCGAGAGCTCTGTAAGTCTGTGAAAAGTTTAAAGCGCGAATTAAATGGTAAATTCAATTTTCAAAAATGAAATTTTAGGTGCTTCTCTAATGAATTTTTAATTACATACCTTTCTTTTCACCTTTATGCAACAAAATTTCTAAACTTCTCAAAACATTCGGTTTCATCAGGGGCGTAGCCAGGGGGGGGGGGGGGTATCGGGATATATCCGCCCCCGAAATTTTTGGATTAGTGATGAAATTCGGTCTATTTATACACATATAAGTTCATATCCCCCCCCCCGAAAAATTTTCCTGGCTACGCGCCTGGGTTTCAGGGTTCTCTTTAGACCTATGAGCACACTTAAATCCTGTCCCTTTAGAGATCTCATTTCTACAGAGAACCGTTACGATGTTTATTGTTTCTAGTGAGTCTTGTATTTTTGCTGCATTGGTCAGACTAAAAGGACCCTCAGAGATATACGTTGAGAGAGATCAGAAACTTTCCAAATCATCTTCTGCTTCTCATCAGCGTGGATTAATTAAGCAGTTCCAGTGGCAGAAGTCTCTCGATTTTCGATGTGCGGGTGTATTTACGCTCATCATACCACGTGGGCTGGTATGACATAACTCCGCCTCTCTCTTATCTCTAATCGAACCACACACATTTACCAACATGACCCGCATCCGGGGCTACAAGGGCGTGGGGACACGTGTACATCTAAAGAACTCAGAATCGACGGCCAGATGTTTGACAAATAACAAAATAAATAAAACATAGCTCCAGAGCGCGCGTGGCAAGTATGACAGGAAAGCAAAACTTACAGTAAAAGTACCCGCTTGAACAATACCCAAACTATAGTAAAACCCAAATTACCTTTTTATACATTACATATATATTTGCAACAAAACTTTGTAATTACTTATGTCGATAAATCCTTTAATAACTATGCAATTATTACATCATAGTTTGATATCTACTTCTATTAACAACAATTCTAATTTTATACTTACAAATACTACCGAGTCTATATTTAATAAAAAGATACTAGTATGCCATAAGCTATTTAACCTGAAACATGATAATCTTAATTATCCATACTTAGTACTAATTCCTAAATTTCATAAAACTCCTATCGTAAATTTAGAGCTGTATCTATTGCATGTAGTACTTACAATTATATAGCTAGTAAAGCGTTACTTAAAATGCTAACTTCTATGCATAATTTATATATTAAGGCTAACTATAACTCCATATCTATTAGTAACCGCTATGATCCAAAAAGCAAAAAGTTACAAAATATCTCTATATACATATGACTTTAAAAGATCTATTTCATAACATACAGCTAGATGATCTCCACAATACAATACTCTTGATCTATTTAATGATAGCATAAATACATTAAATTTACCATCACAATTTTCATTTAATTATTTCAAAAATCTATATTCAAGTTTATAATATACAATAACTATATACTACACAATAATAAACTTTATAAACTAGTCTTAGGTATACCACAAGGTGGATCTACTAGTTATTTCGCTGACCAATACTATTTAATTATGAGAAACATTATGATAACTCCTCACTTATATTATATAGGTATATAGATGATATTATTATTATAGCTACTGATAATTATCATAACACAGATATATTGTCCATTACCTATCCTGATTATTTAGAATTAGTTAAAAATCCTCTACCATATAGCATTATTATTTTTCTTGATTTGCGAGTATTAATAAATGATGATAGACATCGTAGCTTTAATATATATAGAGAATAAGAGAGATGAATTTACTTTTAATGTAATCAGTTTCACTTATTTTGCATCATGCGTGAATGTGAATATATCTGTATTTAGAAATATTACAGCTAATCATCTATATACAGTAATGTCTCTTTGTACCAGTAATTATAAGTCAGGTATATCTTCTTTGTATAATACTGCATTAAGATATAATTACCTTAGCAGATTTCTAAAATCTATTTTATTTCCTAGTTGCAATTAGAAATACTAGAAGCAAGGCCCTCTTGGGAATTCTTGGTTGGAGAGGTTGGGGTTTGGTCGCTGGCTGACATAAAAAAAAAACTAAAAATTAAAAAGAAAACCAATAAATTATGTGTTTTTATTAGTACTTGTTTGCTAATTTATAAAAAAAAAAAAAAAGGAGTGGATGATCGCTTTAATTTATCTCTTTTCTCCTTTATAGCCATATCAGGCTTACTCTTACTTACTTTTACTACAATAATGATGTAAAGGCTAAGTTAGATGTATAAATATTTAAATATTATATACCTAATATATCATGCAATTACTACTATTTTTAGTTTATTCAGTTTTTATTTTTTATTATTTAATTTTTGACATTATTTAACTTTCGAAATCTGGCAACTGGTATTTTCCCCTCCTCTTTTTGCAACAGTCTGAATATTTTTTACTCTTGTCTTCAAGCCATGCCTCCATGCTTCATGCTTTCGGCCATATTGCCTGCATTTTGGTTTTTGATAACAGGATTTCCCCGTAATTACATATTTAGCTTTCTTTGTGCTAAGTAACTACATTGAAATCCTGTTATTTTTTTTCGATTTTGGTAGTAAGTATTCGGTTCGTGGGGCCTGGCGAGTATAATCGGTCTTACTACCCTTGTTTTATTCCTTACAATTCCATTTCATTTTTCAATTTTACCAACTATTCCGATATTCTATTGGATGGATATATCTACTTATGCCTTTTTGATACGATTTTACGTTCATTGAATATATAGACAGAATACATTGAATAGATAGATATAGTATAAAGGGCATACACCGTACAAAAAAAAAGTATATCAACAGAATCAGAGGGCTAAGCAGTATGAAAATCGAAATACAATCAGCCATATTATACAAGAATGAATGGAATGGTAATTATAACGCCTGGGACACTCTTCAGGGCCCATACCCAGAAGATTATGATTAAAGACAACAAGATAATAGGATTTCGGTTGTGTGGCATATCAAAAGAGATATTCTCTCCACACATTTAACCCTATCCTAGTATATAAAAACAAGAAAATAAATACACAATTAATTAGAAAGCAAAATAATCGAAAAACACTGCAAAACAAACATTCCCAACAAGAATAATGTAGATCACATGGCATAAGATAGCAGAATTTGATGTAAGAATGTTACCAAAATCAAGAAGTGAAATACCGGTGTTGCCAGAATTCGAATGCGTAATAGTGGAATTAAGATTATAAAAGTGTTGCCAGAAACAGTAGCTTAATATTATTTGACAGTATTAACATACAGGTACATTAATTAAATTATAATTATAATTATTAAATAGTAATAAATAGATGGTATAACCATACATATTGTAAAATAGCTAAACTTATACAATATATGAAATCCAATTAATAACCAATGATCCATCGTATCTTCAGTAAAATATATATAAATTAATTTTTTTAAGTTTTTGTTTAATGGGTGTGTGGTGGGTGTGTTTTATTGTATGTATATTAGGTGCATTTATAAAAATAAGTAAATAAATAAAATGTAATATAATTTGAGATTGTTTCTTGGTAATTCAAAAATATTTCTGTGCGGACTATTTTTTAAAAATGTTTTTATATTTTTTATGTTAATTTTACTATTTTATTTACTTATTATATTTTTATGGATTTCTTATTTACCATCCATCCTGTTTTTCTACTATTTTCCCAGTCAGTGCTTGAGGACGATTAGTTACTTTTCGTTATCGGGTCGTTTCGAGGTCTCTTTACGATCACATTAACTTCGATTGTCTCGCTTGAACCGCTCTATCACCAAAAATGTTTTCCCACCTGTATACATTAAAAATGAAGATGTCTAGACGTCGGATTGCTTCGCATTCACTCGGAACAATGATCATGTTTCTCGGCTCCCTGTGTTTGGGGTGAAATGGGAGATTTTTTTCTCTTTCCAAGCCAATTTCGTACGAAAAAGAATATTCCACATTATAAATTCATAGAAAATCTTTCTTCTTGTCTACTTTAGGCAAAGATCAGCTGGTATCAACGAAGTTCAGCAACCTCTTTTAAAGCCGAAATAAGCCGATCCAACATTTCGCTTATTCGTTTTAGATATGAAACATGTAATATGTGTCTCTAAAATTAGATGAATACAGGCGCTTTGTCAGAAATATTGACAATTCAATTGCAAGAAGCATTCTCTGCTATTAGTGGGTAAGAAGTATTTCAAAATTTTAATCGGCCTGAATATTGGCCTCATATCAGTGCCGGATTAAGACAGCGCGGGGCCCGTAGCAAATGTTACCAAGGGGCCCCCTGCTCATTGAAGCACCTATATATATATATATATAATATGTTCACTCACACATTAAAGTAATAGAGCTAAATTGAATGAGAAAATAAATAGTGCTAATTATATTATAATTTATGTTTAGTGCTAATTAATGGTATTACTACTGCTAATTAGATGTAAACAAAACTAAAAGGTCCCACGTGTTATATTTGCGAGAGGTTTATCCCAGCCCTTCCACCACCTTGGGTGAGCTAATCTGTAGGTTTTGTACGATAATAAAATAAAACACAACTTTTACGAATTTTCTTGATTCAAAATGAACAAATTTGAGTTAACACTAGACAAATCAATTTCTCCAAGTAAATTAGTGTGCGGAAAAAATTCCCGTCAAAATAAAGTGGGGGGGGGGGCAAATAGATAGTGAGACTGACGATGTTTAAAGTTATTTATTCGTACAACTCAGGTTTTTTTTAAATGAATGTTAATGTTCGTGGATATATATTTAGAATTTCTAACACTTCCCACCTATCCCATATGGACAAGTTTACACACATAAAATAATAATTGTTTCTGTAAAATTTTTAAAACCATCGAAAACAATATGTACTTTAGACTGTGCCCTTAAACACTATTTTTTCCCCTATAAAAATACATGCTTGTAAAATTATTTCATTATCTGGACGGTCTTTACTAATTATAGGTTACATATTTTTAACTTATCTTAATTTATTTAATGGGTTAATTCATAAGAAATCGAACTGGGGATAGATAGATCTAGCACAATAATATCTCCACCATTCAAAATATACTGCATACACGGAAGGCATTTAAACTGTACACGCTTGTACAGGGGGACAGTTACTTCCACATACCGCTTGGAACACTTCTAAAGGTCATTTCATTAGTGCTCTACAAGCATATGTACATTACTTTTCAACTTATCTTCGTTAAAATGATATAAAATATTTTGCTCAAAAAAAATCTTTATAAGAGGAATAGAATAATCTATATAATAAATAATAAAATATTCGGATAAAACATTCATTATCGTATTACGTTCAAATGTTTTTGCAAGACATAATAATCTTAAATGTGACAAGTAATTTGTGAGTTTCTTTGTGGGTCAAGAGTATCCGAGAATTCTTTTTGTTTTCAGTTTGCCTGAGGTTATGGCTTCTCGGATACCCCGACCTTGCGAAGATCCTCTCGGTTCTAATTATTTTATTTGAACGAACGTACTGGCATTCGCGCACTTGACCTGTGGTTTCGACCGGCCAAAAATCAATTCTTTCATATTTAACGTGGTTAATTTCCGAGATTAATAAGATAATTTATCGTAATAGTGGATTCCCCAACTATAAAAAAATGACTTACATTCTATATATTATTATTGTTTCAAAAAATAATTCGCCTTTGTTTAAATATTGTAAAACGTAAAATAAATAATTAAGTAAAAACAAAGCAAGCCAACTACCAAAAGCCTTCTAAGATAGTTTACACCCTAGTACACCTTAGAATTTAGCCAAAGCCACACTGTAAAATACCTTTTAGATGTGTGGCTTTGGCGTAAAATGCCGTGGATGCCTGTAAAATGCCTTTACTGTAAAATAAAAGAACTTTGGGGCTGCCCAACATCCGTTTAAAATACCATCCTCATATTTACTGCAAAACAAAATAACTTTATGTCCAATATTTAAATAAAAATTATTGTTTCGTGGGGGATTATTATTGATTATGCGGCGCGTTTTTCCTACAATCTTAATCCTATGGATCTCAGCTCTCGGGGAAATGCAGAAGGTCAACTCGCGTTCCAGAGAACATCTTCAGAAATAGCCACAAATATTTCCGTTCTATTGAGTCATTTTGAAAAAGTTTGATTATACAACTTCATTAAAAAATTCTTTCGACTTGTTACTGAAAAGTCCCTGAAATGATCGGGACAGATAGACTACAGCCTAATGAATAATAAGGCCCACTGACCGATTAATACAATTTTGTGGGTGGAGGCTTGGATGGAAGATTCACACATATATATATATATATAAATTTTATGGAAGTAAGTTGGGATTGTTTACATTAATTTCATTTTTCTCGGGAGGGGCGGTCACCTCCTCCGACCCCCTCCCTTTAATCCGACCTTGATCAGACCCTGAGTCTGTTTTTTTGTTTCGGCACTTAGTTTTCTTTCTATATTTTGTTTATTTCTGGATTCATTTTTCAAATAAAGACAAAAATGTAACATTATTGGTAAGGAATCCATTTTCTAAAGGCCATAGGTGGGTGGTGCAAGGATCTGGATACTCCTCCTCCGTTTGTGCGAGTTTCGCTTTTAGTCAACGAAAAGATAATGATACAGCCTTTCTTTCTGTCTTTCTTTTATTTCCCCCTCTTTGGATGCTCCCTGAAATTCTTTTACTGAGAACCGTGTTTTTGTTCCACAGTAATGTTGGATATACTCTTGTGTGTGTTCTTATTGCTGACTTTAGAATACTCATTCAGTTTCGCCTAGGTAATGAGTTGACTAAATAGTGCAGGCATGCAACAGCCACATTAAATATATTAATGACTATGTCATTTTATCTCTCACCCCCTTTTGAAAATTTGACATAAAAATAAGACACGAAAATGCGTTACGAAAACGCGACATAAAAGTAAGAATAAATGTCCGCTGAAAATGTTGTATGTGTTACGTAAACCACCGTTTTCTATAAGCTCCGTTAGGTTGCATTTATTTGATAAAATGATTGTTTAAAAATTTCATCCGTTTATTTAAATACTATTAGTTCACAACTGCTTTAATCTTTTGTTACAATATTTCGTAAGCTGTAGAATATACATCACAAGTATATTTTACATATATTTAAATACTATTAGTTCACAAGAGCTTTAATCTATTTTTACAATATTTACTAAGCTGTAGAATGTGCATCACATGTATTTTTCTATAAATAGGTTACAATCCTAAAAATTTCAACATGGGGTTACCAGGTGAAATACACGATAGATGAGAGATAAAACGACATAGTCCATTAATGCCGTTTTAATATGGCAATCATGAAACTAATAAATTAGGAGGGTTCAGGGGGGTCTCCCATTGACAAGGCTCGAACAGCCGAGTTATACATATATTCTTTCAATGAGTTGTCTACAACTGATTTACAGTTCCACTATATAGAGCTTTAGAAATTGTCTTATCCGAAAAATAAATAAATGAAAATTAAAAGAAAGAAAGAATGACAAAATTTATCTGTTGCCTTAAAAAATCAAGAAAGATAAATCATGCCAAGCTCATAGATTATAAAACACTTTCCAATACAAAGTATTTTTGCGCCAAATCTGCTATGTTTTTTAGTTTAAACTGGCGAGATTTCGTAGATAAAAAAATGTTGTATTATCACTTTAAATGCAATTTTATGAGACCCTGTAAAAGACCTTTAATTTTTTTTAGCGTTTAACTGAAAATTATAAAAATTTTATACACATTGTCTTGTGCTAGAAATGTATTAGTGTCTCTCAAATGCCACAGACTGCAATGGGAATACTTTTGAGTGCTCCTGTAGAACTATTAATAATACGGACGTTATTCTCAATGGAGAGCATCATTTTGAGAGCCTTAGTAATATATATGCCAACTTTGTTTTCTTTCAAAAATCGAATATCTCTAAAATATGTTTTCAAGAATGACTGTTGATTCAGTCATTCCTGTATCAACAGATACAGGGGGAGACCCCCCCCCCGAACCCACACCCTCTTTTAGTTCTGTTTTTTAGACTGTGCTATACATTGGATTTTTTTCTCCTGTAAAAGAAATATAAATCCTACATACACCATTTTCAATATGGTAGGTGGTACTGTACATAGAAAAAACATAAATTTCGCACAAATCGATGTATATCCACAGCAGTTAGAACACTGGATGGGTGGACATCAGAACAGACAAATAACTGATATCATAAGGACGTTAACCCGTTTTGGGTTCTAATGCATTAACAAATTTTCGTCGGTCGGAGACTCCCTCATACTCCTAGGCACATAGCCCTTAACAAAACACAATACAATAAATCAGTTAATTAAAGTGCGAGTAACGAATTTTCAAAATTTCCAAAGAAATCGACATAGCTTAATATAATGACACTAGCTGAAGTACCCGTTCTTCGCACGGGAATCAATGGACTTTTTGATATTAATATTTGTTGTGATTACTATTTATTGTAATAAAGAGATATAGCAAAATGGATATCGCGTTATATTGTGTTCAATAATCATGCATACTGAATTTCAAGGCAATCGTTTTTACGGTGCAGAAGGCGATGCGGCGTAGCACAATCTAGTGGCGAGTTTTAGCAAAACGGATACGGCAAAAATATTCTTCGCATTCAGATATCGATGTATACGAATTTTCATGACGATCGGCTGAATAGTCTTGAAGTTCATGTGTTGACGCGACATCTATACTCGGGGCACACCTTACCTGATAACAGAGGAGAAGGCTAGAGGAGCCTTTTCACTACTTTCCGAATGTATCACTCCGACACTCGTTTCTCTTTCCAATCATTTGTCTGTCAATATCACAAAGCAACCCAATCGCAAGGCGAATCTGCATTTCTGATTCCCGCCAGCACGAAAGAGGTCTATCATTGGTCAAGCGTCTGATAAGGCGTTACATCTAATTTCTGACTTAATTTCGTAATCCTTTTAATTATTGAATTCAAATAAGATAAATATGCAATTATTTTATAACATACACTTTATTTTAGCACTTAATAGTTGATAAATGTCTTAGTTCTGTAAAAATCAGGGCAAACGGAAAGAACTATTTGAAAGCGGCGGAATCACACGGTCTGCAGCATTCCCTCCATTATCAGGATAGCTGTGCCCCGAGTATAGTGTCAAGTTATAGGAAAATGGATCGTGCCAAACTCTTCCCCGTGTTCAAATATCTATGTATACCTATTTTCATAGCGATCATTCGCACAGTCAAGAAGTGATACACTGCAGGGCCATCTAGTGGTTAATTAAAGTAATGATTTGCTACAGCGCGTCAAGCGGCGAGTTATAGCAAAATGGATAACGCCAAAATATTCTCATTGTTCAAATAGCTATGTATACTGATTTTCATAGCCACCGTTTGAATGGTCAAAAATTTGGCCTGCTGCAGCGTCATCTAGTGGCGAGTTAAAATAATAATGCATTGCAGTGCCATCTAGTGGTGAGTAACATCAAAAGTAACGCAGTTAGAATATATTCTTCGTTCTCAAATGTGTAAGTATAAAAAATTTTATGCCGATCGGTCGAACGGTATAGAAGTTGATGCGTTGCAGCGCTATTTAGCGGTAAGTTACAGCAAATGGATAGTGAAAAATATTCTCCGTGTTCTAATATTCGCGTGTACCAAATTTCATCGAAACTGGTTGGACGATATTCGCATAGCAAACGGCTAAAAGGAATAGAATTCGACGTTCTGCTGCGCCACCTAGTGAAAAGTTAGAGGAAAACGGATAGCATAAAAACCTTCTCCATGATAAAAGACTTAGGTGAACCAAATTTCATGGTGATCGGTGAAACGGTGCTGGAGTTTTTCAACCTCCTACACACATACCAACATTCATTTTTATCTATAACCAGTCTTATTATACGTATATACCAGTCTCAAGTAAAATCCAGTTTCAAATCTAAGCCTCGCCAAAGTGCCAGCATACGCCATTTTGCAAGAGTTTTTTCAGGGAATCATTCGAAGCATTGACAGCAGCAATCAAAATGGGAAAGTGTTCGACCGCCAGGCATTTATTTGAAAAGTGGAATCCCTTAATACAGCCGCATTTTTAAAATTATCAACTATAACATGTTTTATTCATCGTTACCTCGATGTACTAAATGCAAAGATTTCAATTTTCTGAAATTTGGCGGATTTCCCCCAAGTTAAATCAATGTACTCAATTGGCGAGAATTCTGAAGCTACATCGCTTGAAATGCCCTAATAAATGCATTATTTCTGCACGGATAGTTAAAATTTAATGCTGTATTCTAAGAAAACCTATACACTTGTTTTCAAAAATGCTATTCCCTTAAGCTTTCAGTAAATTGCGCCAAAAAGCCTAAAACTGTGCAAACCGCTAGAACTCACTCTCTAAAAATCGGCCTATCAGCCATTTTTTTTTTCGCCAAACTAAAAAAAATTACATATTAGTCTCGGATATCTTCGATCCTCATTGTTTTGCGTATAAAACATTTCTTTCCTGCTCTCATTTCTTATGCGCACACGATATTATAATTAAAAAAATAACCTAAAAAAATCATTATTATACTTTTATTTTTACTTTAAGAATTTAAAACATTTTATTCGGCAAAATCGCCACACATGGCAACCAAGATGCTTATTTCACACACTTTTTTCACTACAGGGGTTAATATTACGTAAAGCTTTCTGCGTGGAGAACATAAAAAATCTCTTAAATTCCGGGAACGGAAATTAAGAGAACCATTCAGGAGGAAAACGTTTTTAAGTGGAGTTTCAAAGTTTTAAAGTAGACTATCATTTATTCTATATTATTTTACATATCTGTGTAAAATTTCAGGCTGACAGGTCCATTTTTGTGGAATTGTATACTACCCAAATCAATAAATTGACAAACAGAATTTCATTTTTATTTATAAGATAACCTACGCTTGTTTTTAAAAATACCCTCTCATTAAATTGCGCCAAGCGCTAGAATCATAGAAAATCTGACACACTTTCAGATTTTAAATACGCACTAAAGTGCTATATATAAAAAGAGTTATAATCCATGGGTCTTCCCTATTTTCGTTCCTTCTTTCATTAAGTTGGAAAGTGTATCATTATTCATGAGTGTGATTAAACAAAATTAAAATTGATATTTCTAACATCCTTTTTTCTGGATGTAATACATTAGATGCAGAAAAGCTGCTCAGAAAAATGCAAAATTCCAACTGAATGAAAATTTCAAAAACTTATACGCAGGTGTATTCATAACCCAAATAGCAGACGATTAAATTACGATAAATAGCGCCAAGCGTTAGAATCCTCCTCAAAATCGCGAGAATGCTGAAGATAGATCGCTTGAAATCCCTTAATAACTGCATTATTTTCGCACGGATCATTAAAATTTAAAGCTGTATTCTAATAAAACCTTTGCACTTGTTTTCAAAAATCCGTTTCCTTAAGCTCTCAGTAAATTGCGCCAAGCAGGAAACTGTGCAAACCGCTAGAACTCACTTTCTCGGCATTTGAGCCATTTTATTTTTTCGCCAAACTAAAAAATTTTAACATATTAGCCTCGGAAATCTTCAATTCTTATTGTTTTGCGTATAAAACATTTCATTCCTGCTCCGATTTCCCATGCACATGATATTATAATTTAAAAAAATATAACCTTACGAATATAAACTAACAAAAAAAAATCATTATTATTCTTTTATTTTTACTTTGAGAATTTAAAACATCTTATTCGGCAAAATCGCCACACATGGCAACCACGATCCTTATTTCACACTTTTTTCACTACAGGGGTTACAATTACGGAAAACTGTTTGCGTGGAGAACATAAAAAATCTCTTAAATTCCGGGAACGGGTGGACTTTCAAAGTTTTAAAGTGGACTATGATTTATTCTATATTATTTTACATATCTGTGCAAAATTTCAAGCTGATAGGTCCATTTTTGTGGATTTGTATACAACTCAAATCAACAAACAAACAAACAAACAAACAAACAAACAAACAGAATTTCATTTTTATTTATAAGATTAGACATTTTTCGAGGTAGTACAATCCAGGCGATCCGCCAAGACGAGCAACTTTTTCGCAAAGATAAATGCCGGACACATGAAATTATTGATGGTTCGGAATACGATTACCAACAGTTTGCCAGGAAATTTGAGGAAAAAATAGTTTGGCGTTAATGACCGCCGGGATAATACGTAAATACCTTTTTCGATTTATCGTAAAATAATAAAAATATCGCCAAGTTCGGTTCATTTTTCAAAGCATTTTTTTCGCACCCAATTTGGCAATTTATCGCAAAAGTCGCCAACATTGCCGGCGTTTGGCTCAAACTTTGAAGGAGGCACACGATCGTCTTCGGATTATTAGCTAATCATATTGCAGGATAGTATTATATGCTTAAAATAGATGCCTGTCTCTAAACTGCCATTGACCGTATTTTATTGAAATTATTTTGAGTGCTCCCGTATAGAAAAACTTTTAACTATACAGACACTATTTTCGATGCAAAGCTTCATTTTGTAATCCTTAATAACATTTAATTTTGTTTCATTTCAAAGAGCAGAATATCTCTAAAACTAGAAGTCAAAGCCTGTTGTGAAGGCAATTACAACGGGCGAGAGAAAAAACATTTTAAGGAAATTTGTCTTTCATTCAATATATTTAATTTTCATCCACCTAAAATAAATAAGTTCATATTCAATTTTTATTACAGACCCAAATCGAATTTCATGCTCATCTGGAAACGCGCGGAATCTTTTCGCAGTCGAAAGCTTTCGTTTTGTATACATAAACATTCGAATATCCAATAGACGATTTATTTGTGGGGAAAAAAATAATAAACTGTGTAATCGGGAGAAATTATTTTAAACGTATTGGAATCCCCCCAATTGTATGACGTCATTTTCACTTAAAATAGGTCATTTTGTCACGCAAATGATTCAATTTTTCTGACTCTCCGAAACGAAATGGTGCTGAAAATAGCGAAAAATCGCTTAAAAATGAAGGAACGGGTGGATTTTCAGATTTTTAAAATTGACAGATTGTTTTCTATATTTTTTTACAAACTTGTGAAAAATTTCAAGCGGATCGTACAAACGATGTAGAAGTTGTTAGGTTTTTTGTCCTTGACTTTGTAATCTTTTTGCAGTCATAGAGGAAATAGTTTTATCTTGAAGTCAGGGTTCAGCGCAACTACAAGGGGTGATCAAATGAAAAGGTACGAAACGTCGCAACAACCTAACCGTTATCATATTTGTCCATGCAGCTATGAGAGCACGTAGCGAGACATCTAGTAATGCGATTCGTGCCTTTTGTGTGGATAGGAACAGGCAGGGGCCCGCAGGAGAGAGCAGAAGCTCTTGTAAAAAGCACCCTCCTACGTCCAATTGACGCGGCAGTGCATGTGAGGACAGGATGGTGTTCACATTGGAAAATTCGGCGATTTAGGGGCAGCGAGGCGTTATCCGATTTCTGACAGCGGAAGGTGTTAAACCGGCCACTATTCATCGCAGGAGGATGATCGTATACTGGGAAGGCTGTGTGTCCCACAAGTCAATGAGAAAATGGAATGTCCGTTTTCGCCAAGGAACTGGCCACGTTCAAGTGGGAGACGTTGGACCATCCGCCCTACAGTCCGGACATGTCGCCCTGCGATTTCCATTTGTTGGTTCCACTGAAGAAACCACCTGAAAGGGAAGCGCTTCAACTCGGACGACGTACTCAAGGACGCTGTGACAGACTGGGTCTCGTCACGGCCACAGGAATTCTGGGAACAAGGAATCCTGCGGCTTGTTCGTCCGTGGGATCGTTGTGCTCAGGCCTGTGGTGTATATTTTGAATAAAGTCTACATTTGTACCCAAAGTGTCGTTTCGTACCTTTTCATTTGATCACCCCTTGTAGTTAGTAGGGTGATACGCTTTAAGAATAACTTCCCTTAGAGCGCAATGTATTGGGACTATTTTGAGTGCTCCTGTAGAAAAAAATCTATAAATGCTACATAGATCCTTTACAATAGGGTATATCGTACTGCAGATAAGAATAACATATATAAATTTCGTAGAAATCAATGCCTGATGACGCGAGTCAAGGACGGACAGACAGACAAACCGAAATCTTAACTTTTCTACCTTGTTGGAAAGTGTCAAAAAAGCTAGATCTTGAGGGGGAAAGACGAAAACATTCAAGGTAAAGGCGCGGGGCCCGTAGCATTTGCTAAATCTGCTATATTGTTAATCCGGCACTGCTTCATATTGAAAATAAATATACAGTCAAACTTCGTTAGTAAATCACCTGGTTAAGAACATTACATCATGTTTCAGTAGTCCCGCACTTTTTTTTATACGCCTTTTCACGTACTGTACTCCGCTTATTTCGTCGCTATTTTTTCAAGCACTCCTTTTAACCCTTTAACACGCAGTGTTCCCGCTCTGGGAACACCAAACTCTGACGTTTTGACTGTTGCCAGTCACGAAGAATAGATTTGATTTTTATAAAAATAGTGGCGGGTGACATAGCCCCACGAGAATCCTTTACTTTTTAGGACGTCCTTTCCCGTAAAAAAAAATTGCCACGATTATTTTTAACAGCACTGACATCTGCTGAAAAATGGAACAATGAGAAAACAGCTGGATAGATTGCCCAATGCTGAAAAAGGGCAGCCGTTGCCATCGCTCTACTTAAATACCAGCAAGATGGCGGACGATCGAAACGTTCGTAGCGTGCCACAGATCTAGAGACCCTTTTTTCACGACAACTGGCTGTGCCGCACAGCTGTCGTCAATGAAAATCATGTTTCTTTGTTTTAACAGTATTTGTCATTAAATTTATTTAGGTTAGGGTAGCTACACGTTTTGGGTGCCATCATAAAAGTCGATGATGTTAAAACATCAAGTAGCTAAAATGTGCTTTAGCCCAATGCATGGTGCCATTTTTTAGATGGGCGATGAATGCGCCAAGTATTGTAAATTTGCTATTTTAAATTTGAGAAAAAATCCGAAAGATCTTGCATTTTTGTGTATCCATTATTGCTTTGTAATCTAGCTACTGTGTGACATATGCTTGCTCCATTGGACGTAATTGAACTGTTCATTTGGATTTTCGCACATGCGCTATTGTTATTGCATTAATGTTTACATCTAGCTGTTGCCGTTCGCAGCGTGGAAATAGGGTGGATTTTGGTACCGCATACGTTAGCGTATTATATAAGAAGAATGGAAGAACGACAGAAATACACAGATACACTACAGTGACAGAAGTTATCGTTAGTTATGACTTTCGTCTAATATGAAACAAACTGTCATGTGTATTTTTTATTATTTACATGACGTAGTCTTCCAGTTTATGGAGAATTTTATCCTAACGCTCCTGCCTAGGACATCTTGAGTATAAGTTTTGGAAGCAAATTTTTAATAAGTAATTTCTCACAACTGTACCTCACTAATCTCTGTATTTTAAACGATCGTAATTTATATTCCCTTGTAGCGTAAAATTACTTTTTTTCATAGTTCTTAAAGATTACAAAATCCACGCAACAAAAACATGAAACGTCATTGAAAGTTTGTTTAGAAAATAGATCCACGGCTTAAAAATTAAAAAAAAAAAACTGATCCTTTACTTCACTCTTTTAAAGCTGGACAACAAGGAGAATATGATCCCTCTGGGAGAATTACGTAGTTTTATACTACGCAATACGCTTGAAGAGTGAACGGATTAATAAAATGGCTAAGGAAAAATAATTTAATCTGAAAATCTAAATGTGTTCATGTAACAAATAACTGATAAAGGAAAAATAAAAAAACCAACTTTTGTTTTTGTTGACACTGCAAACAATCGCAGATATTGCATTTGGAAAAACTGCATTACTTCTCAAATTCTATTACTGATATTAAGTGGGATAAAAGCATACGATAATTTAATCTCGAGATTATTAGTTTATCGCTTTATTGCATCATTCTTTACAGTCAATTACAAAACGTTGGATAGAAAAAAATTTAATAACTCTACAAATAGAACCCGTGTGTCTGATATGCAATGTTAAACAATTATCACAATCAATTAAATTAATATTTAGTTTTCGACTGCATATTTAACATAACGAACGGCATGGTATTAATTCCAACCTAAAAGTGCCTTATACACTCCATAAAGCGTGCTATCTATTTTCATCAATCTTTAAAATGGTCATTTTAATAAGTAATGGAATGTTGTTCCACATCGCCATTTTAATTCGAAAATAAGGTTGCCACATAAATACAAATCGCCGTGGTAACTGCTACATTTAATCATTTCCACCTTGGCGGGAATCGGAGAGTTAAAGTACAAATCAACCCGAGAAAGGTCAAACACGGCGCACTCATGGATTATGATGCAAATTGCAAATAATATTTAAAACGGTGAAGTACAGTTGGAATATGCTTGGAGAAAATTGTAAAACAGTTTTAGTAGGCAATTTTAGGATAGATTTAGATTCCAAAGATTTGTTTTATGGAAGAAGGGATAAAAATGCCGCACACTCATGAATAATGATACGCTGTCCAACTTATAATATGGAATAAGGGAAGAAAATAAGGAAGCCGCATGGATTATGATACGCTTTTAAAATATAGCACTTTAGTGCGTATTTAAAATTTGAAAGTGTTTCAGAGATATACATACTTTTTATTCTTTATTTTATTTTATTTTTTGTTATGTGCTACAAGTTGCTGGAAGGATTATTAGGATATCCATACTACGTAAATTTTGCTGTTTTATGTTATATATGTATCTATAATCAAAAATTAGAATTTTATATTTTGAGTAATTACTAAAAGAATTGATTCTTTAAGGCTGCAGTTCGAAGAAAAAAAACCTGTTTCTGGACATGGTGCACGAATTAAAATAACACAATAGCACCAGCTTCTCGAAAAAATTCAAGATGATTCTTCATAAGCTGCGTTACACAGTGTGATAAACGAAAAAACTGTGCCTTTTGTGAAATTTTCAGAAAAAAAAATTCTAAAAGAGTTTTGTAACTGATACAGGTTTACCGTTTGTTTGAGTATGTAGTACAGCTTGTAAAGAGACAGTTTCAAAATTTTGAAGCGCCTGAGATAATTAGTTCATATGTACTTGAGCACGAAAATCGCATGATTTTTTCGAACTACACCGTTAAAAGAATTTCAACAAACCTGAAAAACAAAATTAAGGAAAATAGCATATGAAGTTGGAAATTTCGAAATACATCCATAAATTATTGAATCAAACTTTAATAATTGAACTCTACAATTTACTGATATGGCCAAGTGGGTAAAGACACAGTGGGGGATTCAACACAGATGGTTGAAATATATGAAGGTCCCGAATTCCAATATATCGCGCGGCCATCGATCTAATGGTCTAAAGTTTTGTGCTGTTTTCTCCAGATTTAACATGAATACGTGTTAGAACCGCTTAAAAAGTTTTAAGCCCAAGGCACCCTTACCCGTTTGTGTTGACCTGTTCACGTCTGTCGACCTAGCCGTTTGGAGTTTCCCGTGGTTTTCTCCCAAACTTCGCGTAAATACGGGTTAGGATCCCTTAGAAAGTCCCCTACGGAGGGCGCCCTCCCTTCTCGGTCTAGATCCCTCGTTTAGATAATCGACCATAGTCCCAAATTCAAATCAAATCAAACATTTTTTTTTATTTAAAGTTGGACTGAAAGGTATAAAATAATTTTTGACGGATTTTTGAAGCTCTAACTTATAATGCAGAGCACAAGTCCATCCTAGCTTAAGAATTAGAGTCGGGGGTACTCAGATACTTAAAACATTCTTTCAGTGTTACATTTTTAAAGTAATATTATAAATTATAAAAGCTTGAGGCGTTATACTATTTTTATGTGGAATCAAAAGAAGCCTTAGTGTCTCAAACTTTTATAAATTATTTATTATTCTGCACTGTTGAAAGGAAAATTTAATAGGTGCTACATTTTTAAAATAATAAAAAATTTAATAAATATTATTTTTGTGAAATGTAAAACTAATAAAAGTTTGAAACGTGAATGCTTCTTTCGATCTCATTTATAAGTTAAACAGCTTTTATAAATTGTGTATAATTTTACATTTAAAAAAGTAACACTTAATGCTTTTTTCAGTATTTGTGCCTCTGATAAGTGATTTAAGAGGAATTTTTAAGTTGCAATATATGCTTGAATTTTAAAACTCTCTCAAAAATTAAAAGTTCAATTTAAAGATATATTTTATTATATGTATGTATATATCTGTTTAATTTTTTTATATTTTTTTTTGTTTGAAGATTCTTTAGCGAATAACCCTACTTTACGTAAGGTATCAAGAAACCATTATAAATTCGATGGAAAGCACCTGCTTAGCGCTTAGTTGAAAATGCGATTTCCCTTAGAATATTTTTGGTCACTGAAAGGAAAGATAAGTTTGCGGGGAGAAAAATGTTTTACAGGACACAGTGTTTTTGCCGCTAATGCGTAGTGTATCATCCCATACTTAAATTTTGCAGAACTGCTTGCAGAGCCGGCCCAAGGGGCGTGCGGGACCCTAGCGAAACGTAAGCGTGGGGGTCTCTTTTTTATCAGGTCTTATGTAAGTTACTACTAGCACTGCTAGTACATATTAGCTTTATTTTTCGGCTTTTTTCGGGATATATCACAACCATCTACCAAGCTCGGTCTAATGTGATAGCAAAAAAATGGCCCAGGAGCGAGGCTTCTTTAAGCGCTGGGCCTGAGGCGATCGCCTACATTCGCACCCTCTTTGTGCCGGCCCTGCTCCTTGCTTCCAGATATTCATTTTCAAAGGGGAAAAAACAGTTTTCCCTTATGGAACAAATTTCATTTAAAAGCTTATATAATCATGGAATGTGATGACAGGGTTACGAAGAGTTTTTCGTTTAAAGGCCTTCTTATGATTACTATAGCTCTTTCGAGTAGACATAGTGCTAAAAATTCTCATTACTTTATTGAATTTCAAAATATATCACAATGATCTGTCTAATGCAGGTCATCACTGAAATGTATGCATAGAACTCCAAGCTAAATAGTCAGCTTCAAACTTTCTAGCACATATTCATTCAAATTTCAATTAAGAAGTGTAGTGGCTAACAATGCCGGAAATTTTTTTATTGCAACAAAGTCGCTAATTAATCAGAGTTATTTTCACAGAGTTACAAATACTGTATAGATATTAACACTAAAATAGCTTTAATAACGTTTGATTATGATTTTTCTTCTAAATTTTAACGCAGGCCGCCTAGGAGCCCATAGCCCATAGGGAAGCATACTCAGCTTATGTGTAATACGGCCCTGGATAGGTGTGGTCCCTTTCCCTCTTCCCTCGTAACACCCCCCCCCCTTCCACTTTTATAATTTTTATGGTCTTGTAGTAGTTAAGCTAGATTTGGATTCCATAAATTAATTATTTACAAATATAGGGGCTCCTTCCTTAGAGTGCTTTTGAAGACAAGGAAGGCTATTTGAAAGTGTGTGTGTGTGTGTGTGTGTGTGGCGGGGGTTTAATTCGAGTGTAATGTATTACGTACACACATTTCACCCATTTTTCTATAAACCATTTTTTGATTTTGAGAGTTTTCTTTTATTGTGGGTTCGGAGCAATTACCCCATCCACCCTTACCTTAATCAGGCTCCTTGTGACTCCCTCTTCCTTGCCTTGCCCTCCATATATGGATGGATATGGATGAACGTACATATTTACAAAACGGCTGCATATTTTTCTGCCAAATAGCAACGTATGAGCACATAGAATATTGAGCCCATACTTAAGTGTTATTATAAAATAAAGTAGTCCTCTTTAGAGACCAATGGTCTTCCAAAGAGGAATTCTCTTTCAGTAGCACAATGCAATATGTACGCAAGGCCTCTAAATTTTGGGCCCTTGTCCAAGCTCGGCTTGGGTCCTCTTTTTTTTTTTTTTTTTTGGGTGGGAGAGGGGGGATAATCTAGGCCCCTCAGTTGAAGACTATTTGGGGGGCATGACCCCCGTGGAACCGCTCCTGCTCTCTCTAATACGCTACATGACATTTTCTTTGGTCGTGGTAGATCGGAGCGTACGAATTCTACACTTAGGCGAAAGGGAATTAAGACCACACATATCGCCTGCATATGGGGCCGGACGACTAAGCTGCTTATGTAGGCATGTGTTTCATTTGCCTAGTTGACCATCACACGCCGAAGTGTAATTTTGTAGCTCACTCCTATATTACGCTATATACAGATTATACGTACTTCAAATTTTTAGAGTTTGTCAGTAAGATGTATTAAGATAAATGAAAGTTACAAAAAGGGAGACTTCTCTCTTTATAGTTATTTTTTTCTCTCTCTTCTCTCTCTCTATCTCCCTCTCTTCTCTCTCTCTCTCTCTCTCTAGAACACTACATGACATTTTCTTGACTCATGAATGTATCGGTGCGTACGAATAACAACTGAAAAAGTGAATTGAGAAAATAAATATACAAATTATATAAATAATAATCACAAATGTGAGACTATCTCTTTACAGTTATTTTCTTTATTTTTCTCTCTATAATGCACTATATGGACTCTTGACTTGTGGAATGATCGTTGCGTACGAATAACAATTAGAAATGTGTATTAGAAAAATAAATTAAGATCTATACAAATGACAGTTGCAAAAAATGAGACTCTCTCTTTACAGTTATTTTCTTTATTTTTCTCTCTATAATGCACTATATGGCGTTTTCTTGACTTGTGCAATGATCGTTGCGTACGAATAACAATTAGGAAAGTGTATTAGAGAAATAAATTAAGATTTATATAAATGACAGTTACAAAAAATTAGACTATCTCTTTACAGTTATTTCCTTTTCTACTTCTTTTTTATCTCTCTAACATCTTACATGGCATTTTCTTAACCCTTTAACGCGCAGTGTTCCCGCTCTGGGAACCCAAAACTCTGACGTTTTGACTGTTGCCAGTCACGAAGAATAGATTTGATTTCTATAAAAATAGTTGCGGGTGACATAACTGCACGAGAATCCTTTACTTTTTAGCACGTCATTCCCCGTAAAAAAATTGTCACGATTATTTTTAACAGCACTGACATCTGCTGAAACATGGAAGAACGCGAGAACAGCTGGATAGATTGGCTAATGCTGAAAAAAGGGCAGCCGTTGCCATCGCTGGACTTAACTACCAGCAAGATGGCGGATGATCGAAACGTTCATCGCGTGGGGCAGCTGGCTGTGCGGCACAGCCAGCTGCCGTCAAAAAAGGGGTCTCTAGATCTGTGGCACGCGATGAACGTTTCGATCATCCGCCATCTTGCTGGTAGTTAAGTCGAGCGATGGCAACGGCTGCCCTTTTTTCAGCATTGGGACAATTAGACGCTCCCTACTCCGGTAAAATCGCCCCCTTACTCCGCAATTCTTCCGCAGCGCGAAAAACAGGTAGATTCGAATCAGCCGCCCTGTGTCTCGGTTCCGTACGCCAGGTATCGACCCGACTCCCAAAAAGTGTTTCAATTCAAAGAATAGAATGCATTTCGGTTTTCAGCCTCGATCGACCCCCAGAAAACCGGTTTCCCAAGACTCTTCCATTCCAACAGGTGAGGCCACGTCTTAGAAAAAGAATCGAATTTATGCTGGAGGAGAAAAAAGCAAAACAAAAAAAACCCGCAGGTAGAACGAACGAACCTGCTTGATTCGTGCAATTCTGTCAGTCCACCCTTTTTGGTGTAAAGGCGAAGAAAAGATGACAACAAACTCGAGAAATTCCGAACTTTAATCAGTTTCGAGGCCCTTTTAAATGGTGGAAGAACGAAATTTGGATATGGATATGCTTTAGGTGAGTTATTTTCTTAACTCAACACGTTTGTTAGCTGTTTAAAGTGATTTTTGTACGCATGTCGGGTTGTAGATCGGTGTTTTGTGACAGTGGCATGTTAGTTTTGAAATAGCTATCTTCTTCGTGATCAGTGACGTTGGATTTTGTTTACAAAGATTAGTTCTTCCTAATCATTCTCCGTGACCATCTTTGTTTAGGTTAACAGCATTTTTTAATACCGATGAAAGGTCTATGAATATCTTATTTAGGTTTATATGATATCATTTCTAATAACATAGAAAACTTAACTAGAAATTTTTCTGTTGATTTTTTGCCAGGTTTTAACAGGCATTGTTATATTTATAAGATTGAGCTATTTACAAATGATCACAGTGAGAGCATATCAAACGTTCATAGTTTCAAATACAAATACTGTATTGCATGACATGGAAAAAAGTAAATGTCATTCTGGCGCAATAAAAACATAATATTTTATATTGTCATTTTACTTTTTTTTAAGTTTTAAAAGAATACTCATTCGGACACATTGCTTTTACACGGATATTTTATACAATAACATTTTCTTTTGAATATTATTTGTTAGAGTAATTTAGCAGTAACAATAACAATAAATTTTCAAATTATTTGTACTATTGTAGGACGACCCTGAAAAGTAACTCTTCTTCTTTTTTTTTAATCAAAACTGTTTGCTAATATAGGTCCAATAAAATATTTTATTTAATTACCTGAATTTTTTCTGCCCCAATTGTTTCAAAAACATTATTCAACCTTTGTTAATTGAATAACTATTTTATTCAATAACCAAAATCGTAATGTAAACAAAATATTTTGATAGTTTTCAGTGTATATAATCAATTTTTTAATGTTTATTTTCTTCTTTTTATCATTACAAAATTAACATTTTTAAAAATATTTCTGCACCAGGACATTAAAATGTTCATATTCTTAATGTACTGATTTTTATAATAATTTTCATAAGTGTATGCAGGTAACACTATGTTAAGTAGTCAGATGTGCATTGGTGAAAAAAATTAAAAAAGATATTTTAAAATAAAAGAATTATAACTTATTGTACGAAAAGAAACACTAGATATTAATTACACTATATTTTTTCATAAAAAATAGTCTAAAACCTTAACAAATGATATAAGAATTCAGTTATTTTTATTTGTATACATATTATGTTTTAAACTCTTTAATAAATTACCGGTAATGATTTAGTAAAACAGTTTTTAAAAATAATAATAATGCATATTTTCTATTTTTATCACAGAATAAATATTCATGATGAAAAAAATGTCTTCAGTATTGTTTCTCAAATGACGGGAAAAACGTGTTTTTTTTTTTGTATTTACATTATGTATGTACGAGTTTTTACACTTTTTAATAATTATATTCATTAGTTTAAGATACCGTAAACTAAAAATATTGAAAATCATCCTGAATGAAATGAACTTATTTCAACCTTCCTAAAAGACTTGTGATTTAAGTTAAAATATTTAAATTTATATGCAATAAAATATTTCGTTTTACATGCATGTATTCAGTGCATGCATATAGATAGCGTACAATGGACGCATATGAAAAAGTTAATATAAGTTATGCTAAAACAATAATAGTAATGATAATAATATTTTTTCTTAGTACAATTTTGCTGTTAATCTTAATGCAAATGCGATTTCAAAATTACTTGACGAAATATACATTCATATTTATTCACGAAACTACATTAATTTATGAAACTTCATAGAAAGAGTTAGCTAAGAAATAATAACCTAAAAAAAATCAAATAAAAATTCAACCTGTGAACTTAAAATTAAAATGTTCTCCAAAGTTTATTTTGAAAACCTTAGTTATACATTTAATTATATTTTTAAATCATTCATGTTTTCGCTTGTAATCAACTTGCATTAAAATTGTGTAGTTTTGTTCACTGTTTACGTTTTCTTATATAAAAATGAGGTTGTGTAGCAGAAAACCCGAGTTTTTATTTTTTTTAAAGAATTTTTTTTTTAATAATTTTAGTTAACAATTTAAAATATTCACACATTTGCAATAATAGCTTCATGTTAAACATGTTAATTATTTGCAGTGCTAATTTCTCTATCCTTAAGGTAATAGCAACAAGGGAAACTTTATAATTTCAATACTCACTATTTAATTCCGTTAATAGCTTAATACAAGTTACTATTATTTGAGTTCTGCATGTAAATATACAATTTTTTTTCCTAGTAACATTGACATATGCCCTAGGAACAAAGCCATAAAAACAATCAGTATTCCATTTATTTATTCCTTATTTTTCATTTTCTCTCTTATAATTAAAAAATTAGCGTACTTTTTCACTACGATGTTTTAAATGTCTGCCCAATTTACTGAATAGTTAAATAGTTTCTCCCTTTCATCATAGAAAAAGTAGCCGCATATGCTTGTGTCAACATCATATTCACACACATTCGATCTGAAACGGGATCGAACTCTAATAAATAAGACTTAAGTTCGAGTTCTAGGAATTCTTATTCGCCCAAAATATTCATAAAATTATTCTACGTTCGTCTAAATGCATGTTTTGTTATGTGTATTATATAATTTTTCGTTTTTTGATAATTAAAAGTAAATATTATTTTAACTACTTCGTGCCTGATTTTTGAGCAAAGAAAGTAAAAGCTTTGATACGTATTTGATATGCTGTACTATACATGAGTATTTCAATTAAAATGTATGACAAATAAAACTTGGAAACTGTAGTTGTTAAAAATAAGGATCAAACAGAAATTTAAGTAGTGTGAAAATATATTTTAAATAAAGACTCTAAACTACAAGAACTGCATTGGTCTTACTAACATATTGTTTTAATTTGCAGAGTTCTAAGTATTTAAAGTGACACCAAAGTTATGTAATCTCATAATATGAGATTATATAATTTGAGTTTAAACTGCAACAACTTGAGTTCAAAAATCAAATTTATTTACATTTGATAAATCAAACCTCTGCTTGGGAAGTAAACGATACAGATTTAAAGATAGTTAATTTCAATAACGATACAAATAGTTTTGCATATAATCACTGATACTCGTTTGGGCAAAATAAGAGGTAGATAAATGTTTGTAGTATATTTCTTACGATTAATTCATATTTTGTAAGTTGAAAATACGGTATAGTAGATGTAAAAAAAGACAGAAAAATTAAAAAAATATATAAGCAATATAGATATTTCAAAAGTATTTTCCAAAAGATTTTTCGAAGCATTTACGTTATATAAATTTATAAATGCGTATAGTACAGAGTCAAGTAATTATGACCCTGAGGTAATTTTGACCAGTCTCATTGGTCACAATTAATTAAAAATTTATAAATCATAAAGTTTCATTGAAACATCAAAGATTATAAAACAGGGTGTGTCATAATTCCTTCCCGAGTTTGGAAGGCTTATAAAAAAAGTATATCTTACCAAAACAGCAACAAAGTTGACTTTATTGGAGAAAGAAATATTAAAAGTTTTATTTCACAAAAGCCCGATATGAGGCTTAATGCAATTTTTTCCTGAGGTGGAGGAGGGTAGTTAGCTTGTTCTCCAAGAAAGACAAAACTTGCAATGTTTCTTACTCCAGTAAAGTCTTCTCCAAGAAAGAAGCATTGCAAGTTTGTTTCACAAATGATGGGCTTCCTCGTAGTTGAATTAGACGAGGTTCTGCCGAAGACAATCGCCTTCTTCCGTGGCCACCTCGCTCTCCGGATCCGGACCTAATTCCAGGGGATTTTATTATGGGGTTACATAAAAGATCGTGTATTCGTGCCAAAGACGAAATTTACGCCAAAGGATCACAACTGCATTTGTTACCATGTTAAAACGAGTGTGTGAGTGTGGGAAGAATTGGACTTCGGAGCTGATATCTGCCGCATCACGAAAGAAGGCGTATTATAGCGGGGTGGAGGGGACGGAGGGGCTACCGCCCCAATTGAGAAAAAAAATCTAATGTAAAAGATCCTATTTTACTTCCATAAAATGGATGTATAAATCAATCTTCTAACTAACCGTCCCCTTCCCGACTAATTAACAGCCCTCCCCCCACTCCCGACAAAATTGCTTTAATCCATCGCTGTCACGAAAGGTTCACATATTGCACTTGTGTGAAATATTACTTGTAACATTTCTTTCTCCAAGAAAGTCAACTTTGTTGCTATATTGGTAATATATATATATTTTATAAGCCTTCCAAAACCGGGAGGGAATTGTGACACACCCTGTATATTTTTCATGGTAACTGCTTTTCATTATTAGTTTTAAGTATTTTCATAGTTGAAACATTTGCAAATCCATCAGGATACCAAATTTTCAATAAATGAATTTGACATTTCTGCACCCAAAAGTTACAAGGAGCAATGAGAAAAGTTTTTTGGTGAACAAGTTTATGTTAAACAGTATGTGTGTGTGTTTGTAGTGTATTTAAATACCACTGGCATGCTTTTTATTTCTTCAGTTAAATATTTTTAAATTTATGGTCGTAGTTATTTTTGAGTAACCATGGCCATATTTAAGAACATAGTTGGAAGAGTCATAGTGACGGAGAAAACAAAATCTTTCTTTTAAAGTACAGTAGACTCCCTCTTAACCGGCTTAAATGGGACTGTGGATAAAAGCCAATTAAGCGAAATGCCGGTTTAAGCAGAGAATGGAAAAGAAATACCAATTTGCTGATGGCACGCTATATGATACACTATAATAAATATGTTAATTTATTACAAAGGTTTTGCATACGATTGCATACGAAGTGGTTTGCATACGATTGCATACAAAGGTTTTGCATACGAAGTGGAAAGTTTAAAATAAAATTTTAAAAAAATTATTTGCTGAAGACTGGAAGTTTGAGGACTTACTGCATACATTCACAATTTTTTAAAGCATCACATCGATGGAGGAAACCAATACTTTGCTTGTATTATTAGCACAAAACAGAAAATAAACAATTTCAAAATCTTCATTTTTTAAACTTTATTAAAAGGTATTACTCTTGTTGTATTGAAGTCAATTACGACCGGTTAAACGGAGGCCGGTTAAGAGGGAGTCTACTCAGGGAAATACTACAGAGTAAACGTCAGGGAAGCAATTTAAAATCATTTATTTGTTTTATTTTAACTTAGAAATCATGAAATGGAAATTTTGTAAATGAGAGATTATTTTAAAGTTTTCAAAAACTCCAATATTGCTGTTCATGCAAAGTCTAACATCAGAGCCAGGAAATACATGTCAAAATATTAAGAAAATATACCAGAACAGGAATCACTTGATTGTGCGTTTTTTGCTCACTTTATCTAAAAAATAACCCATTTTCCTTCAAATCCCCAAGATTCAGAAACCTGTTTTTCGTAAGACTTTTTATTCCTGGTCCCTGGGATCCACCCCCGTTAAATTTATAAATGCTTTTATTATTTTCTAATGTTATTAAAATTTACCTATAAAGTTCATTTAGCAACCCTAAAAAGTTAATCTCATGAGTTCTTGGGATAAATGAGTTTAAGAAGACAGCCAAAGAAGAGTTTGTGATATTGTATTGCGTATTAAGGCAAACGTACACGAGGGGTTTCTATCTAGAGGGGGAGTTCCTTGGGCAGAGGACCTTTTAAGCGGTTCTAAGCGCTACATCTGAGAATGCCGCCCAAAACTCCAGACCATTTAAATCGACAGCCGTACGATTGGCCAAAACCCTGGATCTTCGCAAAAGAATTTAATAAAAATAAGTGAGACATATTTACAAAAAAGGTGTTTCTACCTGTATAAATTAACTAATTTTTCAAAATTGAAATAATTGTAAAACTTGTGTTCCAGAAAAAAAAAATTGTTCTGACAGATTGCATTTCACTCGACTGTTTTCGAATACTTTTGATTTCTATTTTGTTTTTCAGTATTCATTTAATAGATACTGAGAGCACGAAAATTTAAGAAACATGTGAAGTTTTAAATTCTAACAGTAGGTGTTTGTTTTTAGTTTGAACCATTTATTTTTGTTTTAACAAAAAATGCAATATTTAACTATCCACAGAAGTATTTTAACTGTCAAGAGCCCCATGCAGCATACATGGGTTCTCTGATCGTGACCACACATTTTAAATTATGCGAAACGCATTCTAATTCAGTATTTATACTTTTACATATTCATCTCTACGTAGCATTGCAGTTCTCAGTAGCACTCGCTAATTTTTTTTTTTTTTTTATATTGGACTGTAACACTTACAGATAACATACTCCACAGTTCATCATATAATTTAAATACTCTACGCATTTTATTGACGTTCAGCATAGGACGACATGCGATAATGACAAATACACTTTTTCCACGTATGAACATACAGCTAAAGTACTAGGTAAAATATTTTTCGAAACAGGGTACTTTGAAGTTGTTTTTGAAAGAAATAGACAATGTGCAGCACGTTTGGAAACTTGATACAAAGCCGGAAACCAATTTACTATTTTACGTGGTTTGTCCGAACATACTGCCGTAAGCGACACCTAAACTGAATTGAAACTCATGATGATCTTACTTATAACGGCTTTTGGACGAGTTTGTGCTACTGGGGTAGTGGTAACAAATTTTTGTGATTCTGCGGTTTTGATGGAGCCCACTCATTTACAAAGTGAACGAAGAAGCTTTCGATAGTATAATTTTAATTGAATTTCCTATAAATCGGCTATTAGAACACCGAAAGTGAAGCAGCACCGGCTTGGTCAGTGCTTTGGAGGGCGAACTCCTTTCTCTACCGAGTCTGGAGCGGACAGTGTACGCTAAAGGGAGATGGCACGTGAAAAATCTATCGTGGCTCCCGTCTATGCCCAAACGATAATTTTGGGGGCGCCAATCCAGGTGCTTGTTCTCTCATCTGGAACTAGTCCAGGATTAGAAGACCACTCATTGGGAGCAACGTTGGTCTACGTACCGGACACTCCCATAATGAATAGCTTACATTTCCGGCCCTCATAGCGGTCAAGCCTACAAGTAAGCCGCTGACCCGACCATTAGAAAGAAAAAAAAAAAGATTTTCTTTAAAGGTCGAGAATAGCCTGTATTTACTTCATCTTTTTATTATAAAAAGGGAATACAATTCTCAAAGTAAAAAATTACACGAAGTCGTCAAAATTACCCCTCCTAACTCTAACCTGTAAGTTTTTTTTTTAATTACTGTAATTAAGCACAGCAAAACACTTCCCCCGCGAAACATATTTCTCTCAAACACAAGCGTAAATATATGTAGTTTAACCCTATAACGCGTAGTGTTCCCTCTCTGGGAAAACCAAACTCTGACGTTTTGACTGTTGCCAGTCACAAAGATTGGATTTGATTTCTGTAAAAATAGTTGCGGGTGAAATAGCTCCACGAGAATCCCTTACTTTTTAGCACGCCATTTCCCGTAAAAAAATTGAACGATTATTTTTAGCAGCACTGACATCTGCTGAAAAATGAAAGAATGCGAGAACAGATGGATAGATTGCCCAATGCTGAAAAAAGAGCAGCCGCTGCCATCGCTCAACTTAACTATCAGCAAGATGGCGGACGATCGAAACGTTCATCGCGTGCCACAGATCTAGAGACCCTTTTTTGGACGCAGCTGGCTGTGCCGGGCACAGCCAGCTGTCGTCTCAAAAGGGTCTCTAGATTTGTGGCACGCGAAGAACGTTTCGATCGTCCGCCATCTTTCTGGTAGTTAAGTCGAGTGATGGCAACGGCTGCCCTTTTTTTCAGCATCGGGAAAGGGTTGCGTCCCAAAGGGTTAAAGACAATGGGTCACTTGTCAAGGAGAAAGCACGGGAACTTCCTTTTGAACAATTGCACGTGGAGATTGCAGGTAAATAGGGAAAAAATGGTTCTTACAAACATACGAAAGGATGCAAAGAGAGGAAAACAATGGTGAACACGCGAAAAGTCGAGTTTTGCATTAAAGGTACATCATTCCTCATGAAAGCAATCGAGCAATGGAATGAAATATTTAGAGGATCAACTTTGATGGTGAGCATGCAGTGTACTCTAATATCTCACGAACCTATGTAAAATAAATGATAATTGTCTTTTTTAGCGAGTTAAGAATGCATGTGTGACTTTCAAATTCCTAGAGGATGCAAAGAGAAGTTCAAAATTTTCGTAAATTTAAAGTTACCAGGAATCATATACTTGAACAGTGGGGGGCAGCATCTTCGGTACTGGCTTAAATGTACTTTTGTTCATTATACCTCAAAAATATTGTTTGTTGTTCTCTTAAAAGTATTATTGGTACCTTTCTCTTAAGAATAAAACCAAAGGAATCAAATGTCTACCTTGTGTAATGAAGTTGTAAATAAATAATATAAAACAAAATTAAAGTCAATTCCTACTTAAGTCACTCAGAAAAATTTTATTTTAGTTACTTTTCATTAAAAATAAACTGTATTACCATCAAGTGTCATCTACTAAAAGTTTAAAAAAATGTATTTGAACTTGAGTGGATGAATAAAAAGTATTTTATTAACGATTGAAAATTAGAACAAGATACATAAATATATATAGGGAGAGTGAACTAACAGTAGGGCAACTGAAAAAAGTAGCTGTTATAGAAAATGATCTAATTCAAAATATCATGTTCCCGCGATAAAACCATTTTATTCAACTAAAAAATGTAAAGTATATCACCATAGCATTTTTATTAATGAAGTATGAATCGAGAAGGGGGTAATCAGAAAAATTAGTAAATAAAATAAAGCCCCTTTAAGAAATTACAATGTCAAAACTTTCTCATTTTTATTTGCGTAGAGTGATTTGGTAGAAAGGATTCCGTTAATTTACGTGGGTTTTGCCAATAAGTGTCAAAATCAAAGTATGTAGCGGTGATTGCAGCGGTTATCAGTGTGGTTAACCAATTTCTTACAACAAACACGCGTACAAATACATATAATAGACGGACTGGGAAATAAATTTTCGACAAGTTTTTAGCATCAAACAAGCTGTGTAATAAACAGAGGATTCATATTTGTTACATTTTAAAGCCAGGATTTTATCGATAATATTTTTCTTCTACCACAGAAGATGCCCACCCTCGCATTTTTTTCATGTCTGTCCTCCTTGGAGGTCAATATTCAAATGTCCTAAAGTGGATTTTTAGGTATTAGTGAGTGTCGCATTTTTCAACGAATTTTAATGGATTTCTTTCTTTTCTTTGAGACCCTATAGCTTAAAAATTTTGGAAAAGGCCATCAAATCCAGAACATACGAGGGTTGTTTTTTATTCAACCTCCGATGCACAGTCAAAGAAAGACAAGAGTGAATAATCAAAAGAATTTACTGCCAAAAGTTAGGTACATATATGATTTCTTTTCGACAGAATCGCCATGAAGATTCAGACAATTGTTGAATCGGTAGACAAACCTTCCGATGCCCTCCTAGTGAAACTTTGCTGCCAGAGATGCGTCGAAGCGCCTGAAATTGTTTCACAAAACTTCATTTGACGGAAAGCTTTGGGTCTTCTTACTCTGGGCTTCTAGGCAGTTGTTCAGTTCAAATATCGCAAATCACTCGGGGCTAAGTCAATGGCCAATAGATAGCATCAAAGATCTCACTCTCACATTGCCGTTGTTTTGGAAAACTTTATTGGTTTCTTTTGGTTACTGTCTTAGCATTGAGGTATTTTCATCTGTTTCTTGAAATGAAGAGCAGGCTAAGAGGCCAAAGCTTCCAGACCAATGAAGAATTTTAAAACAACGTCCAGGCTCATGTTTGCATAGCTGGCGGTAATGTTTCTAGAGCAGGGCGTTGGGAAGCTCCTCTACCGATTAAACAAATGCTCAAATCTTCATAATGTGTAAGTCAGAAAGAGACCATGTGTCCTAACTTCTGGTAAAAAATTCTTTGTATTCTTTCCTAACGTCTTTTACTTATTGACAGTCGGAGGTTGAATAAAAAACAGCCCTCGAATGTTAAAAACTCACGTAAATGACGAATTTTGTATTATTAGCTTCAGTAGTTTCGGATAGATTAAATATTGCCTTTCAAAAAAACGGCCCCCCCAATACATAAACGAAGAGTGAATTTCTGATTGGTGAAGGATATCCTTGAAAAATTTAAAAACACACACACTAAAGGTCACGAGCTCTTAGATCCGCTTTCGTCTAACTGACCCAAATGAAAAAAAGTCTTGACAATTTTTTCCATAACCGGTTGATAGGGTGCTTCTCGGGAAAAAAAAGGGAAAAAAATAATAATAACTTGTTGCGAACTTGACCTAAGATGAAACAAAATCACTCAAAAAACAAGGAAGATCTCGTGACTGTAGAAATGGAGAATCTAGAATTCGAAAAGGTACAAAATGCGTGAAGAAAAAGCTAACTGGAAGGTCGATTGTGGATGGGCTGGACATGCCGTGTGCCCATGTCCCAAACGGTCGCATGATATAATCGCAGAGAGAGAGACCGGTATAATCAGCATCTTACTTTCTGTTATTTTCATCTTTTTGATCGTCATTTCATGGTATGTAGCTGCACGTTGCCAGTTCGGATAAGTGAAAGGAACTGGAGGAAGAGGAAGTGTTCGAAAGCAGCAAACAGATAACAGCAAACTTGGTGGTGGATGCTTTCATTAAGCAAGAAGATTATTTTTGTTAAGTTTAAGGTCAAGGTTTGGAGACAGGAAAAAAAAAATAGTTATCTTCTTATTCATTGCTGAAGATACATTTCCTGAAGAATGCGTGTGTGAAAGAGGATAACTATTTCATTAACCCTTTGAGGCTCAACCCTTTCCCAATGCTGAAAAAAGGGTAGCCGTTGCCATCGCTCGATTTAACTACCAGCAAGATGGCGGACGATCAAAACGTTCATCGCGTGCCACAGATCTAGAGACCCTTTTTTGGCGACAGCTGGCTGTGCCGGCACAGCCAGCTGTCGCCAAAAAAGGGTCTCTAGATCTGTGGCACGCGATGAACGTTTTGATCGTCCGCCATCTTGCTGGTAGTTAAGTCGAGCGATTTCAACGGCTGTCCTTTTTTCAGCATTGGGCAATCTATCCAGCTGTTCTCGCATTCTTCCATTTTTCAGCAGATGTCGGTGTTGTTAAAAATAATCGTGACCATTTTTTTACAGGAAATGAGGTGCTAAAAAGTAAAGGATTCTCGTGGAGCTATGTCACCCGCAACTATTTTTATAGAAATCAAATCTATTCTTCGTGACTGGCAACAGTCAAAACGTCAGAGTTTGGTGTTCCCAGAGCGGGAACACTGCGCGTTAAAGGGTTAAAAAGTGTGTGGGAAAATATTTTTCAATAAGAGGAGTATGGTGAAATCGCGTCACTTTAATGAGACCATATTTTTTCTATACTGTAACATGACTTAATACTTTCATTTTTATTTATTATGGCAAGCCTACACGAGGGGCCAACGGTGGGGGGAGGATTCCTTGATCGGAGGACTTTTAAAGGAGTTCTAACGCGTATTCACGCTACACCTAGAGAAAACCGCCCCAAAATCCAGACCGTTAGATCGACAGCCTGGCGTACGCCCGAATCTGGGACTTTCGCACTTCGGCCATGTACCATATCCACTTGGCCATGCTGAGGCCAAACATAATATAATAATAGGGGGATTAATTTTACTTTACAGAATAACCCCAGTTGGACAATATGACTAAAGATCACGGCTATTGAAGATACTTACACATAAAAATAATAAAATCGAAATGCCGCTGCATGTTATTCGGATCCGTATACGCAATAATTACCGCTCTAAAATAACAAAGAAAAACCCTTATCTCGATTTATATGTAATTCCGAAATTGAGAACGGAACACTTAAGAAAATATTTTCTGCTATTACAAACACACTGTTTTGAAGAGAACCTTGTACACCTACTGAGATAGTTTCTAATGTCGCTGGCTATAGTACAGCATTTACCACGACTTTCTCACTGGTGTAATTTAGTTCCTTTGAAGAGTGGCGGCGTAACCTTATACGGCATCATTTCCCCGGTCTCCCCTCCTGTTCATTTTCGTTAACTATTTAACCAAAATGTTAAAAAAGAGACATAAAATATTATTTTCAAATTCTATCAGTGCATTAAATGTATTTTCATTGGAATGTAACATAGGTTTTCAATCCAAAGAATTGCAAAAATAAAAATTTTAAAAAACCTTTCATTTAATATCTATTATTTATATGTGGAATTCTTTTGCCAGTGTTTCTTCTTAGGTGATATTTTGAGCTTAAACGCATGCAAAGCTCGCAGCATTATCACTGTCTTCATAGCTTATTTTATTTACATGAAGCAAAATTCAATCCGAAAAATCCTTTCAAACCAAGGATCGGTCCAGGGTGAGGGTACGCAACCCTCCCCAAGAAAAATTAATTTACACTATACAGGGTGTCCTTGAATTCATGGGTCAAACTTGAAAAATGCATGCAAAGAAGCTTTTTTTTTTTTTGCTTAGCAGTGTCGGGTCGAAAATTTAAAAAAAATAAAAAAATTGTAAAACGCAGAAAAACAGTAAATGCTGAGAAAATGAAAAAAAAATAAACTCTTTATTTGCATAATATTACAGTAAGTGCTCAAGTGTGCGATCACCACTAACGATACAGGCCTGGTAGTGCCCAGCAAGTGACTGACGTACAATTTGGGAGATGTCACGAACAGTTTCAGATGAGCTTCACGAACACTTTCGGGGGCGACCTAAATTTTTCTTCAATGAGGATATGATCAGAATCAACTGGTAAACGAGTGCCTTGAGGTGCCATCATAGCAAAAAAAAAATCGATACTTGATAAATTTGGTGAACGCACTGGCCCATCGACTGGTCTACCTTGTCCAAATAATCAAGTACCAAGCATGGCATTGAGTTAATTAAAAACATTATAGCGAATATGAGCTGGAACCTCAACGTGCTGATACAGCACAGCATTTCATTTACGGCCCCTCGTTACTACCCAAAAAATGCTTATTTTTTTCCTAATCTTAAAGTTTAGCTTACAAATTCAGGGAACACATTGCATGAAACGGGGTGTGATAAGGATGACATATGTCATGCAGTTCTGAATTGGAATCCAAGCATTGTGAGTCTCTCTCTTGGAAAAAAAAAAAGCTTGGATCTACCCTTTTTTTGGAGGGGAATTTTAGTATTTTTACACTTTTCGTTTTCGAGCATGAAAATTAAATTCCGTGTCAATCTTGGTTCAACCTGTGTCTCAATGTTGGGCAAAACTTGAAATCTTGAGCAGAAATAAAATTGTAGCAAATCAATGTTTGATACCATCTGATAGGAATTTATTTTTTCTTCCGTTTTAAAATTAGTAACTTCTAGTGCAAATAAACGGGAAACATTTTTACACGCCCCAAACGCAGCTCGCTTAATGTCTTCAGTTTTACATTACAGTTATATTGAATAAGGCTAAGCATTGATTAAGACGAATGTATAAAAAAATACTTTCTTATCCTGAAATGGAAGTTTGAAGAACTTATTTTCTTGTAGTAAAATATACCGGCTCCTTGCCATCTCAGCTCCATCATGATGGCTTATTATCATCGTAAGCTATTAGCAGACAGCGATAATTTAAAAACCGGATATTTAAACCTTTTACAGACCGCATTGATATCCAGTCATACTTTAAATTAGTTTTTTTGCATATCTTTTCCTCTAATGCGTTAGTTAAAGGATATTAGTCATTTAAATGGGAAAAAAAATATACAATTTTCATTGTGTTTCCATTTGGGAGCATGGGTCATTTCTGACTATAATTTAAATTGGTTTCAAAATCTGAATGTACTAATGAGTAGTTTAAATAATAAAAGAAATATTAAGCCTCAATTCAAGTAAAGACATTAAGTTTGAAGGGGGGGGGTGTATCAACATAGCTCTGTAAAAATATATGCAAATAGCCATTTTCATGATTTTTTTCCCGTTTCCTAATAATGATACAAATGCAACTTTTGTTTCAAAAAAATTAAGTCATTTTTTAGCTTTATCTGCTAATTTTGCAAGTCAATATTGATAAAATTTCCTTTTTGAATACCTTTCATTAACCATTTCATTTAATTTTTAATTCGATGTTCCCGATTGGGAGCACTAGCTTGTAAAAAGTTAAGTTTTGAAAGTTGTTAAAATACTTAAGTGCTTTGCGCATTTTTTAGACACGTATATAAAAAAAAATATTTTTTAAAATTGAAGCTTTTAGTGAAATCCTTCTCTTTTAATTTCTAGCGCAAGTTTTTCGCGTTATAATTTGGTAGGTACTCATGTGCTGTATAATCTATTTTCAAGTTACAGTTTTGAACTTTTGTATGTGCATTTCACTTTTTTATTACTTCCTTATACCAAGGAAGTAATAAAAAGTATTCGCGAAAATGTAACAAGGAAGTAATGTGATCGCGAAAATTTTCGGTATCCAGATTTTGACGAAAAAATCGATTTTGATTACCTCTAATTTTACTTTTAAGAGTTTTTGCAAGACATCTCATCATACGCATGTATGTATGTTCATATAAATGCATGTATTGGGTTGGCAACAAAGTAATTGCGTTTTCTTGTATAAAATTCAAGCAAATAAGTTTTCAACAAGTTTTTAATTACAGGTAAGCTGTGCCTGAACATACGATTCATATTTGTTACATTTTAAAGTAAGAATTTCACTGGCAGTATTTTTTTTCGTCCATAAAAGATGGCCACCCTCCCCCTTTTTTCGCTTCTATCCTCCTTAGAGGACAATATTAAAAATGTCCTGAAATTAATTTTTAGGTATTCGTGACTGCTGCATTTTACAGAAAGAATTTCACGGATATCTCTATTTTTATTTGAGATCACGCGGGATATGTGAAAAGAACTTTTTGGCCCCTTACCCCCCCTAAGACTACGAATTTTGCAAAATGCTCTCTGATCTAGCACCTATGTTGAAGAACTCACGTACGTGCCAAATTTCGCATAATTAACTTCAGTAGTTTTGGCCAGGCGAAATATTGACATACGGAAAAACGCAATTACTTTGTTGCCAACCCAATACAATCCATTTTGACCGAACACAAGTCCATTTTGAACAGTTTTTCCCAGACTCTGCGGTCTGCATCAAAAGTCGCCAAACTTCGCAACTTTTGGTGTACGTATGTAACTCCCATATCTCAAAAACTGTTAGTCGTAAATTGTTGAAATCTTATATATAAGATTACTGTAATATCTAGTTCTTCATCTCGATTTTTGGTTCCAATCTACAGAAGAGTTTATTTACAGGATAAAGGAATTTCAATCCATTAATATTTATGAACATCTTCGATATATCATGTCTGTAGTCAGTCATTGTTTGGTCCATCCCCAAAGTCTCACCATTTGCCATTGACCTCGGCGAGTTTTGCCGAAAATTAAAAGCCAAATTTAATGCCAAAAATATTTACGTATTTAAAGTAATAACTCTAAAATTTTAACCGTAGAATGTTGAAATTTTATGTTTAGAACTATTCTAACATCTAATTCATCATTTTTTTTTTCGCTTGCAATCAACTAAGTAATTTATTTACAGGTTCACCCAAGTACTTTAAAAAATACAGTAAGATCTATAGATATCTTCAATTCATTAAAAGTCTGTGATGAATCACTATTTTGTCTATGACCAAAATCTCGTCATCTATCTCAAGCTTGTCGACTTTTTGCTAAATATCAGCCAATTAAGTGTCAAAAACTCTTTAAACTGAATTAAGCTT
The DNA here is from genome assembly GCA_038373885.1 of Cheiracanthium punctorium. Classification (NCBI taxonomy): domain Eukaryota; kingdom Metazoa; phylum Arthropoda; class Arachnida; order Araneae; family Cheiracanthiidae; genus Cheiracanthium; species Cheiracanthium punctorium. The sequence continues at coordinate 53,444 of JAWZYV010011709.1, read as the reverse complement.
GGCAATATCTCAAATTTTTGGTTAGAAATCGCTAAACCTTAGTATTATTGCAGTATTTTATCTCTTTCGAAAAAAAAAAGTTTAGATGAAGTGCACCGAAAATATTTATGATTTAATAGACGTACAAGGAAATCATGTGGTGTCCACATCAGGTTTTTACTAAGCGTCTAATATTACTCTGAACTAAGACCATCGTTTTCCATGAAGTTTCTTTGACACACACGATTTTAAATGGATAGATTTTATATATTAGCTACCTTAACAAAATACAAAATATCAGTTTAACTACTGAAAATAAATTTTTTAAACTGAATAGTTTGTTAAAATATCTTACACGAAGATAGGATATAGAATTGCTGTTTTACTCTTGAAGAATCATTTTCTCAAGAAAATTCATTTTTTGCATTAGTTGAATGAAAAATTTAGTCCGTAATTTATGTTCATGTTATATTTAGATTGTTATATTATGTTATATATATCTGTAATAATATAAAATTCAAATATTATATAATTTTTCTTTTAATGTGCATAATATTATGACTACATTATAATATGACTAATTTTTTAGTATATACATATACTTTTTTATATCTAAATACTTTTGTTCTTTTTTTATACAGGATTGTAAGCATTCCAGAAGTCTCCAAAAAGCAAAATGTGGTTTCTTATTCAAGCAATTATTTTGAATCAAATAGGTAAAATCTTTGAAAATAAAAAAATAAAATAATTTTAATTACAACTTTATTTGGTCCGAATAGTTAATCTACATTTAAATTCTCAGTTTAAAGCAATATTTATATTTCTAACGATAAATCCTCTTCAATAATATAAACTGAAAATTTTCATGAAAATTTAAATAATAATAAGACATAGATTCCGTTTTCCTTTTGTTTCTGCTCAGTCGATTCAACTAAAACAAAAGACGTCTGTCTGTTAAAAAAAAAATTACACATTTTTTAAATAAATTTTATATGTATTTGTTAATTTTATGTTTCTTATATTGCTGACAACTTAAAGTAAATATCAATCATATTTATATTCATGCAACATGAAATGCAATGCGGATTTACTTTATTTCAGGAGATATATTTGCCAATAGCCCGCCAATATTTTTACGAAATATAGATTTAGCAGTGATAAAAGAAAACACTCCAGTAGGTAAGTCATTTTATTTATTTATTGATTTTATTTTTTTTATGGAAACACTCCTCCGTCTAACAATTATTTAAAAGTGTTACTTTATCATTTTGAATAGTTTACATCACAGCGAAATCGTTACTATAAAATTATAGAAGTATAAGACCTTAGATACATTATAGTAAAAAATATTTTTCTTGGTAATCTAAAAATACCAGTATCATTTTAAATTTATAATTAAAATGCATCCGTTCCAATTGCGTTTTATGGATTTCAGATAACTGTTTTATAACATCATATCAGCATGTCGGTTTTCTGATAAATTAGCAAACTTACTAAATTTACTAGTAATTTAATTTTATAGAACTTCGAATGAAAGAGTTTGCTTAAAAAGAAAATTGCATAACTTTAAGCTTGTTAAACTGACAGCTTCCTTTGAAACCAATAGTAACCTGTAACTCTTTTATGCAAAATTCATGAAGTATGGTCAGTTTTATCTACTTCATATATCGTTATTACCACGACGAAAACGCGAATCTGCATTTGCCAATCATTTCGAGGAAAATGCCTTCGGAGTTTCGTTGTTTCAGTATACATCTAAAGATACGTGAAACACAACGTCAATTTTCACATAAGGAATTCGGAATTAAGATTCGTGGGTGTGTTATAGTATGCAGCATTGCTCAGAAACTCAGGAAATGCATTTAGGTAAAAATCGCCAAATTTGCAGAATCGTGTTTTTGACGTGGCGGTAGCGATAGCATGGATTGCGTTTCACTGTAACATCAATATGCAGTTACAAATAAAGTTACAAATGTCTTTATTTTTCTATTGCTCATTTTAACATACAAAGATATTTTACACTGCATATTTTTTTCCCTTTCCATAATTTCCAGGAACAGAATTCTTTCATTTACTCGGATCTGATCCCGAAAATTCTACCGTCACTTATGGTCTGGAAGGGACTGATAGGTTTCACGTGAACAGTGTCACGGGAGTGATAACAGTAGCAGCACCTATAGACAGGGAGGTGAGTTACATTTCTGTATTATTAAAATAACTTATTTGGTACCTTAAATGAACTCTTTGCTAGTTATATTATATCATCAGTTTTTGACTGTAGGCCTTACTGTGTAACTCTCCTACGATGAATCTCGTTTTGTGTAAGATGCAACTTGGATAATCGTTTTATCCCATCGATGTTATTGGTAATCGTGTTTTATATCCTTTTTTACAGATCAATGACAGCTTGCGATTCTACGTGAGTCTTGAGGATATTGTTGGAAATGGACAAGATAATAATGTGGTACGTTTCAAAATTTACTCTAAGAAGATACATACTTTTCTAAAACTTTTTAAATTTCAGGTTTCGTATAAATTATATTATTGTTTATACTCCCATTCCTTTCATATGCATTTTTAAAAAAATATCTGTACAAGTTCTCAGCTAAACGTCAAATACATTCCAAACACCCGTCATCTATATATTGAGTAATAAAAGAAGAAATAAAGTTTCATTTCTCAGTGCTAAATTTTTTTTAACTACTTTTTGTTTCTCACTTGCAATTACACTTACAGTGTTAGAAGAAAATCTATAAAATTCTGCTTACATAAAACTATTCATATGATATCTGAAAACTATTTTTATTTATTTCGCGTTCTAAACTGTCTGGTATTTATTTATTTATTTATTTATTAAATAATTCCTTTCAAAGCAATTTTCCTTGATTTAACTTCAAAGTAATTAATTTAAAAATGAAATTCAGTTTCTAATTAATGAAAAAGGACAGTAACAAATATTTTAACATTTATAAAGGCTACTTAAAATGATAGTATATCAAAAATCTCAAAAATTAAGTTTTTTTAATTAGAAAATTTTTAATAGTTAAAAAAAATAATGTAAAATAATATAACGACAAAAAATTTCAGAAATTAATCTGTGACAACAAACTTCTGACGATTTAACTATCGCATAAAATCTTTATTATCTTATTATTACTCTAACTAGATAATAAAATTATTCTGGGTATTTTTACTAATCAAATATACTATTATGCTTTTATTGAACTTTTCAACAGCTAATGTTTAAGTTTTTCCTGAATATATTCATCATATAGTTTTACTACTAATTTTGTTTTAAATCAAAAAACATTTTTTATGTTTACGAAGTAGTCCATCCACTCAAAAATGTATTTAAGTATGCGAGAGATTTCCTACATTAATATTTTAGTAACTGATTAATTATTTAAAAAAATACACCTCAAAAGAAATATTAGAAGCTTTTATAATCTACTTTTTATAAAGAAAAAAAATTATAATGAAACCTCTATAGGATAACCCAATTTTACTCGAACACTTTTTTGTGAGAGTGTACATAAACATTTTAATGAAAATATTTAGTGATGTTTTTGAAACATTTTTTGTTTGAAAACTAGTTCATTTTTCAATATTTTTTTCAAGCAAATTTATTTCAAATCCGATCCCATTTTAGGTTAGAGTTCCTGTGACTGTTATTGTACTGGATGAAAATGACAACGAACCAGTTTTTCACGGAACCCCTTATGAAACTACGATACCCGAGGTTAGTTCAATTTCTTATTTTAATTTTAGGAGGAGAAAGTTCATTCTTAAGTTTTAGGGTATATTTTTGAATGAGCACATAAAAGAATCATTCAACAGTTTTTACGACAGCTACGCATATTGTGTAGTGGCTAAAGAACCATTCTATCACGTCTTGGATTCTGGTTCGATACCCTGCTCGGATGCTAACTCATCCGTCCTTCATAGGGAGTAACATTGGCTGCCCACTGGGGGATCTCATAACAGAACGATCAATACTTCTGGCTGTTGTAGTGACAAATGCTCAGTCGATAAGTGTCTGCATTTAAAAAAAAAAAGAAGTTTCATGATAAAGAAATTGAAAGGGAGGCGTAGCCAGGCGTTGGACCATAGGGACCTAGGCACGCCCCGAAATTTATCATTTTTGCTAATTTAATGTCAATAAATCAAGCATTTTTGTGAGAAATTCAACGATTTCACATTTTGGGCCCGCTATGAAATTTTTTTCTGACTACGTCTCTGAGTAAACGCCAGAAAATTTAAAAATAGATGATAAGCTGATGAAGATGGAAAAGTTTCTTTTGCATAGGAAGAATCTGCTTATATCCAGATTTTTTGTCAAGGAACCAAAGAATTAGCTGATGGTACGACTTTTTGTTGGGAGCAGCTCTTACACAGCGTAATTTAATGTTATTCTATGGCATCTAATTGCTTATTATTATTAGATCACCAAATAATACTTCTAGTTCCTGTAAAATTCAGTTTTTTATGGAAGGTAGGGTACACCTAGATGACTCGGAATCACATAGGAATGTCAGGTCACAGAAGACTCCTTCATTCGGCTATCAATGTCAATGGGAAAATCGTGTTGAAGCCAACATTCTGACTCTAGCTTGAAAAAGACGAACAGATCGCTTATAAAAGCTTTTTATTGAAACTTGCAGTTTATTTTCTTTTATAACCTCTTCGTTCCAGAGGTACACATATGTGGACCTTTTTGTTTCCATTGTTAAAACGACTCTTTAAGATTTTTTGTAGTTCTGAATTTAAGTGCGTATACGTCGATTCTTTAGTTTTAAATAGCTGATTTTAACGCATGTGAATGTGTAAATCCTTCACACTGGCAAAATAGCGGCAAAGAACTTGTAGGACATCATTTACATTTAAAAGTGATGATTAACATAGATGCACAAAGACGAATTTTGCGACCCTACATTCCTCACTGACTCTGAGTCATCTAGGTCTACTCTACATCTCAGAGAAGTCTGGAATCCTGATGCTGAAATACCTTGTATACAGATTAAATGGATTGCATTTAGGTGTCTTATTTTGTAACGGGATTTATTTCTTTCTTTTTTTTTTTTTTTTTACAGGACACGCCTGCGGGCACGACAGTTCTGGAAGACATCAAAGTAACAGACGCGGATGACGTAGGGGGTGTTTTGCAAATACGATGTGATTTTCATCCACAGGTGACCATTCAAAAAACATTCTAGCATTTTCATTTTTAATAAATCCATTTTTATAAACTAATAGCATAGTTTCAGTTCAAAGTACATTTTTAATAAGGAAATCTTGTTATCTTTTCAAGTACCCCACAGCCTGTGAGAAATTTTCGGTTGTCATTCAAGCCTCCAGTCCCCAGGTATCCACAGCCTCTTTGGTTTTACGACGATCTTTGGACTACACTGAAGGTTCCGACTATCGAATTCGACTTATAGCTGAAGTGAGTTACCATGTCTCATTTTCTCACTCAGTTTAAATTCATTTAGACTCTATATGTGCATATTCTGCATAACTAGAATAACATTAAAAATTCAAACAAATTAATGTTCTTTTTGTTTCATAATTACATGTTTTATTTTAGAAAGTCTACTCTAGGAAACACTTCGGCTTTCGTTTGATTGTTGAATTTAACAGCCTAAGGGTAGCTTTCACTAATACAAATAACCTATCAGTTGCTATCGAAAGATTGTTATGCATACTCGTAGTGAAAACAGAGGAAGCGCCCTCTGGTGTCGGATTATTTTAAACCCTTTTTTTTCTATTATGTTATCTGTTATTGTATTTTATTTCATCCATGAACACGACGCACGCAAATGTCAAAAATAGAGCAGCTAGTTATAAAACTTGCCAGTCCGGCATAGGACTTGAAGAAGGCTTTCGGCGAATATTAGCATTGATAATGAACGTGGCCAATTGTTCTGCAAGTTCACTATGTCAGCAAGTAAAATAGAACACTACTTTTGAGCTCTAAGTAAAGTATCTCTTTTGTGTTTTGAACAGATTAATGGACTATATATTAGTACTGAATTTGAATTTCATTGCCACTTTTCAGCAAGTTTCCTTTTCCACTAAGTACTTGGTTGGGATTTTTTTAATTTTTGAAATAAATTAAAATAATCATAGTAATAAAAATAAACATTGTGCAAAATTTGAAATTATATATCCATTTTAAATGCTCATATTTATGCAGTAAAGCCTCGATTATCCGATGTTCCGTGTTAACCGATGAACTAACTTCAACCGATCTTTCCGATTTAACTAAAGCGTTACTTCGATTAATGTGGAAGAATTTAGGTTCGAACTCGAATCAGTCAAAGCATGATATATATCTTGTATTAAAATTATTTATTAATAAACATTTCATTTATGTTAGTTTGTCAAAAAATACATAATATGGAATAAAAAAGTTCTATGATTGATGACTGTCCTTCTTAACCGAGATTTCAGTTACCTTAGGTATGCTAGCCACTTCGGATCATCGGAATTCTACTGCAGTTTAAAGTAACACACTGTTACGAAATATTCAAAGTGGGTATATATAAAAATAATCCAACAAGCTGGAAAAGCGAATATAATACTTTATGCGACGAATCGAAGCCCCAATATCTCAAAAAAAAAATACAGAATTTAGTTACACAGGCAACGGCAAATCGCAAATCATTAACTATCACATCAATAATACTATTCAAATCGCAATGTCAATCGTATAGATCTGCTCTCTATGTCCGCACATCCGCAGTCAACTCGATAGCGAGAGAGACTATGTATAGATTTCCAATTAGGAGTGACGTCATATAATACGTGACATCACATTTCTGGATTTTTCTCGTAACTTCATTCCTAACTGAGATACAGTCGAAATTCCACTACCTTCGAAAACTTTCTATTTGGCGCCAAGGTCATGGGGTCACATACTCATTTCACAAGAAAGAATGCCTGTACAACTCTTTTTCCAGCAGCACACTTTAATGCAGGAAAACAACATTACAATTTTTTAACAATGCATTTTTGCACTTTAAAATAAAATGCTTTTTTAATTTCATACTTTTAGATTTATCTTTGAAAAATGGCCATGAATGCAAACCATTTAATTTCCTTATCAATTATTATTTTTACATAAATTTATTAAAAATTTCATGATTTTTAAAATTATTAATCAGATGTATCATTCTAAAAATTTAAAAAGTCTTCTTTAAACTGATATACATAGGATTAGTCAAAAACATTACTAAAGTGAACTATGCCTTCCATTTTAAACTAAGCATACTTTTATTTTTTATACCGTAAAATCATTTAATGTAATCAAACATCAAATGTAAAATTTCTGCTAATGTAAAGTCATTCCGCAGGACGGGAAGTACAATGCTACCGAAGTCATTTCTCTAAAAGTTGGAGACGTTCAGAACAGGCCACCTGTGTTCGTCGGTTCTTTGACGGGAATAGTTGACGAAGATGCTCCAGTGGTATGAATAAAATTCTCTGAAAAAGAGATTTATACATATGTTATATAGTTTTATTACATTTTACCATGTATATGAATGGTAATAATTTTTATTTTATTTACAGGGCACTCTAGTTATGTCCTTGAAAGCGAACGATGGAGATGAGGGGGACCCCAGAAATGTTACATATAGTTTAGTCACAAGTATGTATTATGTTCTCCAAATGTTGTTTCTGCTATGAAATTATACAACTTTGTTCAAAATTAGTATATTTTAGTATACTAATTAGTATTAGTTTATTTTGAACATTTAGCAAGTTTAAATGTTTAACTTGTTTAGATTGTTTCAGTATTAAGTTATGAGATGTTACTAAGCGATGCTTTTCAAAGCATTTTGAATGCCTCGTAATATAGAAATTGCTGCTTATAGACGTTTTGAATGAGTAAGTTATGAACACACTCAAATGTACCTTCTAAAATATATAGTGCGTTTAAAAAGTAAGTTACACTTGTTCCCCCTCTACATTGCATCATTGCGAAAGAAGAGCGAAGATTTTGCAAGCAATACAACTTTCACTAGTCGGATAAGTTCAAAGAATGTTTGGGTTGAAGAAAATTTTCTAACTATGACTAGGTTCCGACAGCTGTTCTGGAGCATTGTGCAGAAAAAAAAATTGTCCTGTATGTGTGTCATATTGTTTTAAAGCACGCTTCAAATAACACTTCTCAATAATGTATTTTATTGAACAACATTCTTCGAGTGTAAGTTTTTGAACGCCCCAAACAGCATAATTAATTTTTAGTATTTGTAAATCTGCAAATTAGATCTACATTAAATCAAATGCAATCTCTAGAAAAAGCCTGAAAAATAATATGAATAAAATTTTCAATAAGAAAAAATCGAAATCACTTGATTTTAAGCAACCCATTAAGTACACGGCGGTCATTAAAAAAAAAAAAAATTCTCCGATATATGGACCTCTATCCGCCATTTCTTTCAGCCAATTGATACGAGATTTCAGATGTACTTATTCACAGGTATACGATCGAGATTGGGAATGTTTAAAACAACAGAGCTTTTGTGATTACGGTTACAGCCAAAAAATTTCGAAATTTTCCAATAGCAACATCCATTTTTTTTTCTGTGAAAGCTGATTAGCGCATAGAAAAACCATAAGTGGTGTTGGAACAATACACTCATGACGAAAATTGGTGGTGTAAAACATTTACAAAGAATGGCATTCTAATGAACCAATGAGAACAGAAGAGAGGAGAAGCATATTGTTTTTATTCGATTAAAAGTGTCCTACTGTTGTTTTAGCATTTCTGCAGACGAGTGGATGAATGCGCATTCTGTCAATACACTTCCTTTCTGTATTGACTTTGGCTCTTTACGATGCTCTTCTTTGCAAATGTTTTACGCCGTCAATTTTCGTCATACGTGCATCGTCCCAAAGCTGTTTATGGTTTTCAACATGCTGAACAACTTTAGCAGAAAAAGCCGACCGAGTTGTATGGTGGGTAAAGCACCGTACTCCGGTTTCGGGTTCAACTCCCGGCGACCGGAGTTCGATCCCCGACTTGGCGTGGTTGTCATGTCCGTCCCTTCATAGGGGGCGACGTTGGTCCACCTACTAGGTGCTCCCATAATAAAGTGGCCAACACCTTCGGGCCGTTGTAAGGGACAATGCCTAATCGGCAAAGTACCCGTCCGTTAGGGAAAAAAAAAAAAATAAGCTTTAGCAGAAAAAAAAAAAAGTGATCGTTTCCATTGGAAATTTTCGATGTTTTTTCCATCGGGGTCCATATGTCGGGGAAGTTTTTTTTTTTCTGACCACCCTGTATGTCGGTTGTTTTATGTGTGTATATTGACTTATTTTAACCTTTCCCTTGACGCTGGATATATTTCTGCAGATCCCGAAGACTTCTTCAGCATCCACCCTTTGACCGGAGAGGTGCGGACAGCACGTTTGCTGGACAAAGAGCTGTTTCCTTTCTCTAATGGGGTCATTAACGTAGGCGTAAAGGTAAAAGAATCAACCTTGATCAATTCCAACTTCACGTTGCATATTTATTTCTTAATGAACTGCGAAAATCCTTTCTACTTAATTGCGATATTTTACGTATACTGAATTATCAAATTTTCTGTGTATTAGGTGTACTGGAAAGTAATATTCCTTTTTCGTATGTTAATATTTTGCCTAGACAAAACTACTGAAGCTAATAATGCGAAATTCGGCAGGTATGTGAGCTTTTCTAGCGAAGGTGCTAGGTTGGAGAGCATTTTCTAAAATTTAATACTGATGGTGGAGAGGAGGCCGAAACGTTCTTTTCACCTATCCTGCCTGATCCCAGAGAAGAAAAGAGAGAGCCATAAAATTCTTGCTGTAAAATAAACACTCACGAATACCTAAAAATCGATTTCAGAACATTTCGAATATAATCCTGCAAGGAGGGTAGACGTGAAAAAAAAAGGGAGGGTGGTCACTTTTCTTGAAAAAAAAAATACTATCCACAGAAGTCTCACTTTAAAATTTAACAAAAAATGTGTGTCATATGCTTAGGCACAGCTTGTTTGTATTGCAACACTTATAGAAAATTTATTTGTTTGAACTTGATGCAAAAAAGGACATTACTTTTTGGTACACCTAACATTTTTAATTGGGAAGTACTTGGACTACATGCACTGAAATCTCGTTGCATCGAATTTTAAGATATCGAAGATCAAATTCGTTGACGCTTTCAAACCTGACTAAATAATTTCTCTCAAGCGTTTTTATAAAAATAGAGAATAAAAGTTAAATAAAAGAAACAAAATAAAAAGTCGTGATAATTATTTTTTTTTCTTATAAATGTACACAATCGTTTTCAGCTTAAAGTTATTAGTACTTTCTTTGTAACACTGTAAAGGGATAATCTAAAAGATTCGTTAAAATGAAATTTCGTAGTAACTGAATTTGTACTATTTCCTTATTATTTAATTGAAATATTTTATTTGTTAATCTAGAACATAGGTTCCCAACCTTTTTTGAACTGGTGCCCCCTTTTCTAGTGAATATTTCAATACCGCCCCCCTTCCACTCCAGAGAAACAAGAGCGTACATAATGCATAGTGAAAACAAGAATGAAATTTTAAAAAATTACTAATAGATAGAATATTGTTGGAATTGAAACGCTACTGAATTTCTTCTTCATTTAAAAAAGAGGAATAAAAGTTTTAGGTTACCTGTTATAAGGACAGGCGGGGGTTTTGATGATACGAAGTAATAGATAATAAACTATTGCTTTCTAAATAAATAAATAAATTGACAGTTTCAGAGAACAATCAAAACGCATACTTAATTATATTAAAAATTATTTTTATTAAAATTTATTTTTATCAAAATATTATCAGCATAATATTTGTCTTTTTTAGACTATATTTGGTTAATCTTCCCACGCCCCTCTGTGCCATATCAACGCCCCCTCATTTTCTCTGGGTCCTTTACTGCCCCCCTGGCCCTGAAAGCCTCAAACGCCTACAAGGGGGCGTTATTGCCCACGTTGGGAACCTATGATCTAGAATATTCGTAAAACGGTAGCTTCTTTCTAACGATAGTTTACTGCAATATACATGAGCGTGCAGCTAAAATGACTCAACTGTCTCGCCTTTAGAATTATTCTTTTTTAAGTTGTCATAGTTGCTTTTTACCCATCCTTCTATGAGTTATAGCTCTTTCACCACTTTAGCTACAATAGGTTTAAATTATGATTTACTTTCAAGATTGGAATAAAATAAGCTGAATGCATGTAAGCAATAATTTCTATAATTTTGCATACGTACAATATATGCAACTTTTTTGAATGAATGTGGCAGAATAATACAACTTTGGAAAATGTCTCTTTTCTCATACAATGTTCTAGTTCGCGAATTCTTAAACGATATATTCAAATTCTGAAAAAAAAAAAAACTTTTAAAAGTAGACTAGTAAAACATTTTATTTCATAATTGTCTCCATATGCTGATGATATGAAGAAAAAATTTCTTCTGAATTTAGCTATTATAGCTGTCACAGCACAATTTTCTCATTTTGTTATATTTTTCTATTTAGAAACATGAGAATTCGTCTCAACTCTATTCCTATCACATTACATATATTTCAAAATACCTGATTATCGGAACCTCGGTGATTTAAACTTTCTTTGTTCATGAAATAAATTTTCCTTCATTTGGTGTCATAATCACTAGTTTCATCTTTTTGCTTTTCCCATACGATCACTGATCATGTGCTATAATCTTCCTTTAGAGATTTTTCGTACCTTTTTTTAGCTTTTTGTATGTGTGCGTGTGTATGTGGCTATCGAACTTTAATAAATAATATTAGATTGGAGTTAAAAACTATAGATGTGTATAAAGTGAAATTTTATTCCTTTCAGACTTAAAAAGTTTCCAACTAAACACTTCTGGGCTATTTTTACATCTTAGTATACCTATGTAAAAGCTTTTTCTGTAAAATTCACAATAATTTTCTTATTTCTGCTCATTGTGCGCCTACTGTTACATCATTAATTCTTTCAGCAGAAACATTAACCCAAAGAATAAAAAATAAACTTTTATTAATTATTCCATCTTCTTTCATCCATAATAAAAAAAAATAATCAATTGTAATACAAAGGCTAATTAGACTGATAAGGACAAAATTCGTTAAATAAAACACTAGAATACTATCAAAGAAAAATAAATCAACTTATGCATTCCCTGTAGGCTACAGAAGTACTACGCAATGGTGCCCTAGCTGTCGGACCGGAAGCTTCAAGCGTCGCCGCCCTCACTATAACTATTCGGGATGTGAACGACGTGCCACCTACTTTCAACAAGATAAGTTACACCGTGAACGTCAACGAAAACGTTGCAAACGGAACTCCTCTGCCCAACTTGGACATGTTCGTGCAAGATACAGATACGGTATTGACGAGCATCAGTTTCTCAGATTCTAATACCAAAATTTTCGAATTATATTAACAAATATAATTGGTGGTTTATGCTGCGTATCTTTTTACTATATATTTCCGTATTTTCATGAATTATGTCGCACACTTTTGTTTTTAAAATATTATTATTATTTTTTTTTAATAAGGGCTCAAATTCTGTTTTCAATATCGAACTAATGGATGATTCTGGCATCTTCAGCGTGGAGCCAAATTTGGCGACGGGTTCCACATCTGTGAGCATCCGAGTCGCAAACGGACCTCTGGACTATGAAAATCCCAATCAAAGAAAATTCATTTTGCTGGTAGGTTTTTAAGATTCCAAAAATCAATCACAATGACTTCAATATTTAAGAGTAATGCTTACTTAAAAAAAAAAAAAATAGTGACATTCCTTGTAATTGCTTCTGTCTAGGTTGTTGCCAAAGAAGCCTTCACCAACCCCCAGCTGTCAGGTACAGGGACGGTCACGGTGAATATTTTGGACACAAATGACAATACTCCCCGATTTGAAAAAACTGAATACAAGGCTAATGTTATCGAAAATGCGCCTGCAGGCACAGTTGTGGATACAATTACGGTATGTATTGTATACAGTGAAATCTCCTCTGAGAGACCATCCTCTGGTCTTTCAGAGAGGTGGTCTGCGTATAGAGTTAATCAGAAAAACAAACTTCACGCAAAATATATATGAAAAATTGTTATTGAGTTACTATGAAAAATTGTTATTGAGTTAATATGAAAAATTGTTATTGAGTTAAATATGAAAAATAAATATGAAAAATTGTTATTGAGTTAATTTATTATGCCATGTCCATATAACTTTAAAGAACGATTTTCTACCAGTTACGCAAGCAACAAACTCTTTTACAGAAAAGCTTCAAATTTGTGATGAAACTGGTATCTCAGCAACTCCTTTCCTCATGAAAAAACACTTGCACAAATAAATCAAGTAAAGTGCGCGATCTTTTTTTTTCTTTGCCAGTAAGTCTTTTAGACAGAAGGGTAACTTTGAGGTTTTCCCCCAGCAGAATAATCCTACTGCAACTAAATAGCTGAAAATGGCCTTTCAGGGAGATATAGAGTAAATAATAGTTCTGTAATGGAGGAAAATTAACATTGAACCATAGCCGGGAATTACGGATTAGAAATATACGGTCTTCATGAGAAGTGGTCTCTTAATAGAGGTGATCTTTCAGAGAGGTCTTTATGATTCCACTGTATCTGTAACTGTATAATTTTTAACTATTTTATTCGGTTTTCATTTTTCATTTCATAAGCGTAAGCTTATATATAAAAAGTTTATTAAAAGGAAGATTTTAAAAATGTGAAATTAAAAATTTCATGTTAATGTTAGATCATATATTATAGTGTACATGATATAATATTAAATTTGTTATTATAAAAATAAACATATCAATTTATTTTTTATTAGATCATTTTTTTCCCTCCATTACCTTTTATAACTCTAAAATATTTAATATCATCTAGGCAACAGACAGAGATACACGGATGTTTGGAGAAGCTGGAATCTTTTATTCTATATTCGGAAATGGTGCTGAAAAGTGAGTAATTAATTCCTTTTTTTAAGCAACAATACTTTTTTTATCTCCAAGGGCGGGCACTAGCTCATCAAACATTCGCCACTACTAAGGCCCAAAGTATTGGCTATTTTATTATGAGGGCAACTCCCAGTGGGCGGCAGGGAGGTATAAGTTAATGTCTAAGAGGGGAATCTAAACCAGACCCAAGCTGGGATAGAATGGTTCTTTAGCCACTACCATGGGCGCCCATGTCTATGGCAGAGAGGGGACACCCCCCCCCCAGCTCTTACATTACCGTTATGATTTACGTTCGGATATAACGTAGAAGTAGTTCAGCACTAAAATATAATATCTTTCTGGGGAAGGAACCTTTACTCCCCCCCCCCCCCTCTCTTTAAACAATCATATGGGCACCCATGGCCACTACACCGCCTGGGAGGCAGCACTCAAAACTGAAGCGTGCCTTTTAAAAAGTTTTTATGGAAGAATAATTATTTTGAAAAAAGAGAGAGAAAAGAAGATTTTTAAAGTAAATAAAACGATTCATTTGATATTTTCTCAACTGTCTAAATCTTTTCTCTGGCAAAACGTTGAAGGGAACTAAACTCATTTTATGCGTCACTTAAAAATCATCCGAACTCGCACCTAGAAAACAAAGTGCATCTTTAATGAAGAATATTAATACAAAAATGATGTATATTCGCAGGTTCCAAGTCGGCAAGACATCAGGCGTTATCACCGTCGCCCCTTGCCAAACTCCCGGATCCGGCAACTGCTTGGACTTCGAGACCAGGCCCACGTATTACTTGTCGTATCAAGCCGTTGATGACATGGGTAAAGGTCTTGCTGCAGTGGTGCCTCTGACTCTAACGCTTTCGGACGCTAACGACAACCCGCCGGCTTTCCTGCATGACTCGTATTCAGCCACCATTGATGAAGGGGCGTTGAAATTCGACTCACCACTTCGAGTCCAGGTAAGTTATTGTCAACCATCTTCATGATTCACGCATATTTAGAATGTTGATTTTTGAGTGCCAAATCAGTTTCGAAAATAAAATTAGCTTTTATTGGACCAGCAACTGAAAATGGAGGTTTCTTTTTAATTTAATATAATGTAAGAGAATGTTACAAAAATTAAAGGCTTTGATAGGTAGCCTGAAAATCCACTAGCCGTAACAGTAAATCTACTGAAGGTTAAATTGTATGCATGCAATTGTATGAAAAGTAGAATTGGCCGTTTTAACTATTAATGGCGCGATTAAATCGACAGAGAATGCCTTGTTTCCAAAATATGGAATTTTAGTTAGGTAGATTCGACTATTTCAGTCATCTTAAATGCTGTGAAGCTTTTTAAATAATCTTCCCATTGTGTGTGTTTATTCTCAAAAGTCTAATATGCATCTGAGGTGACATACAAAATTTGAGAACTGTACTTTAAAAAAGGTCAGCGATATGAAGATAAATATGAAGCTGACTTAAAACACTTTTCAATGGCACTCGAAGGGGGGAAAAATCACGTCGAATGATCGCATTTCAGGGGTCATACAAAAATTATGAAAGAAAATCTTTTTTCTACTCTAGCAATAAACGTTTACAAACACAATCATGTATAGTCCCCGATCCTCTTTCTTTAAAGAAATCTCTGCGACGTTGTATGATGACGGGCTCAAATTTGGCACATCCCCTCATCAGTTTATGGGGCACATTTTACTAATTGGGAATGTTTTTGTACGGGGGTCGTATACAAATTAAAAAGGTGTAACTTTTTGAAAATGAACGAGAGGAATTTTTTTCTTAACGGAGTCTAATTTCCGACCTTATTTTGAACATTTTTTCAATTTACACTGACCACTTAAGAATTAAAGCCCGTTACCAAATTTTTGGGACACCCTGTATATCACTACAACATGACTTTAAAAGAAATTCTGACAAAATGTGTTAAAATTAAAGCAAATAGTATAAAAAGATGATTAACGGGTCGATTTCAGAATTAAAGGTTTCTTTGTATCAGTGAGCAAACGGAAGTCGTCGCTGAATTACTTACACTGCTGGCCACCCAAATTGCAACACCAAGAAAAACAAGAGATATCACAACAAAATTTATTGTGTAGATAACATGTTGACCAAGTAACAAATGATTAAATTTACAGCATTCTATGAAGCGTGGTTCCTGCCAAAATCAGTACCCAGAGTAGCCGCCGTTGTTGGAGATCACAGCTGCCACACGCCTCGGCATTGATTCAAAGAGACTTTGAATGTGTTCTTGGGGTACAGCAGACCAAGCAGCTTCCACACGTTGCCAAAGTTGATCTGGTGTGACAGCTGGGGATGAACTCTGGGTCAGTCGTTGAGCAACCATGGACCACATGTTTTCTATCGGCGAAAGATCCGGAGAGCGCGCCGGCCAGGGAAGCAATTCAATCTGGTGATTGACGAAGAACCCTTGGACAATGCGTGCCACGTGTGGCCGTGCATTATCCTGCTGAAATATGGCTGTTGGCAAGCCCTGAAGGTAAGAAAGGACAACTGGCTCCAACACCTCGGAGATGTAGCGCTGGCTGGTTAAAGTACCGGCAATGCGTACTAGAGGAGTGCGAGAGAGATATCCGATACCGCCCCATACCATAATACCCGGTGCAGGACCAGTGTGACGGTGCATAATGCAGCTGTTCAGCATCCTCTCTCCACGGTGTCTCCAGACTCGATTCCGACCGTCGTGGTGTTGCATACAGAAGCGTGACTCGTCAGTAAAGAGAATTTCATTCCATTCTGTCGTCCACATCCTTCTTTCATCGCACCATTGGCGGCGGAGACGTCTGTGGTTCCGCGTCAGAGGTAGACAAAGCAACGGACGTCTTGCGGACAGACCATTCTGCTGTAAACGACGTCGAATGGTACGCGCAGACACTGGATGATGCGTTACAGACTGAATCTGCTGTGATATGGTTCGTGATGTGACTGAGCGGTCCGTCACTGCCATGCGTACAATCTGCCTGTCATCACGTGACGTGGTGCACTGAGGTCGATGCGGTCGATCACGTCTGTCCGTCGTACCCTCCTGCACCCAACGATCACATATCCGCATCACAGTTGTTTGGTTTCGTCCAATACGACGACCGATTTCCCTGAAAGATAACCCACAATCTCGGTATGCCACTATCCTTCCTCTGTCAAACTCGGATACTTGATCAAAAGATGATCGTTGTTTCCTACGAGGCATAATTTATCGTTTTTTTGAAAAAAAAAGCAAGAAAAACACAATTGCTGTACTTGAAACCGTCGAAATCTCCAAGCCTTAAATAGCGCTTTGAGGTGGCGCCACAGGCGCGCTTGATGTGCGTCTGCGCTGAAATTCTAATCATTTGCATATCTCACCTCAGCTAATGCATGTTGTAAATTTCATATTATTTGCATGCTTCCTTCAGGGTGTTGCATTTACGATGGCCAGCAGTGTAGTTACAGAAATCGTGTATGCAGGCCTTGCTGTGATGTGAAATTGTATGTGCTGTGATGCAAAAGTTTAAGATATGACTGTAGCTAAACTGACTGTTAAGCTATTTTCATTTATCGTTAACCAGTCAAATATTTATTAACCCATTTATGCCTAGCGTCCCTTTTTTGGGACGGCATTTTCGCTATTAGTCGAAAACGTTATTTATTTTTCCTAGCCTTTATTCATGAGCATCGAGCCTCAACTCTACAAAATATTTTAACATGACCCAGTAGGATGTTGATATTTCGATTTTTATGCATAATGATTTTAAAAGAAATCATCCCTTGTTCAAGAAGTTGACGTCAGAAATTTATCTATTATTTCTGTTATCAGTAAAAACCGAAAAAAGTCGCAAAAATATCCAGGCACAAATGGGTTAACTTCAACTTTACTGAAACATTCAAGCACAACCTTTTTTTCAAAACTTGAGCTAAACTCAACATTTATGTTTTCCGAAGCATTTTCTTCCTCTGAGGTTATACAGTTAATCCGCTAATCCATGGTACAAACTTTGAGGGCTGGTACGGGACATTGTGACAATCACATTTTGTATAGGAATGCCTGGACAAAAGTGAAGCGTCGAAGCACAAACACAGGAAAGAACAAATGGCCGAAAAAGTATTTATTTTCATAACCTCGTTTACAAGTGCAAATTAATTTACAGAGTTTTAAAGAGTTCAAAATTGCGTCCATCAGCATTGATGCATGCTTGACAGCGTCGGTACAGCGATTGACGAACACTTTCAAAGATACCGGAATTTCACGCACACGTGCAGCAGCTACGGATATTCGAGCTGCAAGATCTTCATCGGAGTGTACTGGAACGGAATAAACGTCATTCTTCAAATGGCCCCATAAAAAAAAAATCGACAGGCGTCCAATAGGGAGACCGGGATGGCCAAGAGATAGATTCACCACGTCCAATCCATCGCATGCCAAATGTCGCATTCAAGTACTGACGAACATCTGGGGTGAAGTGGGCTGGCCCCCCATCATGCTGAAACCACATGCGGTTTCTAATGGTGAATGGACGAAAACTGAAACGAGAATGGCCTCTCTTCCCCAAATCAACTCCGACTGGCCATGTGCCGGCAACGGAAGCCACTACTAACTCCGCTTCTCCTCCGTCTCCTGCATTTGTTCTTTCCTGTGTTTGTGCTTCGACGCTTCACTTTTGACCATACACTCCTATATAAAATGTGATTTTTACAGTGTCCTGTACAGCCCTCAAAGTCTGTACCATGAATTAGCAATCACCCTGCATATTGACTTTTGATGTTACAAAGTTCACATTTCGAAAATTACGAAGAAGCAATGTTAACTATAATATTTTACTTTTTCAAAGTACAGTGACCCTTCCCCCATTACTACGGCCAATGCATTCCGCGTTATATGAGTCCGTTTTCTACGAGTCACTTAGATTATAGTCACTTAGATGAACAGTATCAGCATAGCGTACACATTGAGTTAGCAGGCAATACAGAAGCATCTGTCTCATTCTTTACCGTGTTATACGAACACGATCGCCATTTTTCCTCCGTGTTATACGAATCCGTGTTGCACGAATCACTTATACGAGCGCATAAACAGCATCAACATAGTGTACACATTTTTGTTAACAGGCGCAATACAGAGACATCCTTCTCATTCTTTTACCATGTTATACGAACACGATCGCAATTTACCGCCGTGTTATACGAATTTCTCTTTTTTTTTCTTTTACATGAATCTGCGTTATGAGGGGATCTCTATCGGTGCTTTGTGAAATAAACAAACACATTTCTCATTCCGAAATCTAGGTTTTTTTTCCAAGAGATACCTCTTCATCAACAGCACTTTCAATTAATTTATTTTTGTACTTGTTTTTCAAAATTTTATTCGCTTCTCTTTACATAATTTATACTTTTGTTACATTCATGTATCTTTACTTTCGCTGCAGGCTGTCGACGCTGATTCCACTTCGGTCATTCAGTATTCCATTATCGCCGGAAACAGCCACAACATTTTTGCTATCGACGGAAGATCTGGAGAAATATCCGTTACGCAGAGGAACGGACTGGATGTGTCCGCCTTGAAGACCGACACGTAAGATCACTCTCGTTCTTTATTTTTAAGTGGCTCTAAATGCGACCCAATGCAATTTGCGCATCTTAAAAATCGAAAACCTTCAATCTGTTTCATGTATCAAGGATTTTCTCTAAAATATTCCCCATGGAATTTCTATATTACGTAGCATCAGAAAACATACAGCATATATTTATAACATCAAGGTATCACAAAATATATTTCAATATTCAAGCTTATAGGTATTTTAGGAGTTAACTTTTTAATAATTGCAAACCTTCCTTTCAAAATTTTATTTTTAAAATAATTTTAAAGCTGCATGAAAATTTTACCGTGAAAACAACTTTGCATTATTTGCCCATTTTCAAGACGCTTAGAGGGTTAAAATATCCTTACTTGGACATTTTTTTCAAAACCAGTAGTTTTATGAAATAGGATAGTTTAATCAGACATAAAAATGATAATACAGTGGAACCCCGATCTATCATTCCCGCATTTATCGTTTTCCCGTATTGTTCGTTTTATCTCTATGGTCCCTACTAGAGATGAGACGGGCTCAGCCCGAGCCCGAGCCCGGGCCCGAACCGGGCTCGGGCTCTGTAATTCACAATTGCGTTCGGGCTCGGGAGGGCTCGGGCTCGTGAAAAATTTCTCCTTTATTGAACATACTCCTTGAAACAGATTTTAAAAAGTGATTCATGGGGAAAATGAAAGTTCAGTCATCTCCGGTTTTAGTGAACCTCTGGGGACCATCCAATTTCGTCCACTATATCCGAAGTTCACTAAAACCCAAGTGTCTTCATGATGGATAGAGATACTGTGTGTGAATCGAGACTAATAGTTTGCGATCACTATATCCGATGGTTCACTATAACCGGAGTTGGCTGTACTTATAAAAAAAATATCGGCACTGACGCCTAGAAGGTGCGTTAAGCTCTTAAGATATTTCTGAACGGCGGCTTATATTCATTAGTTAGTCATGAGATCCGACATTATTTGATAAACATTTGGATAAATAAAGAATTAGAAAGTGCATTGAGAGTTTGCAACTCTATTTGTCTTTAATTTGCACAAACGGTAAAATTCATTGTATTCTATCAATGAAGTAATTGGATTTTTTTTATCTTTAAATGAAATTTCGGGCTCGGGCTCCGACTTAAATAATATTGATCGGGCTCGGGCGGGCTCGGGCTTCAAAAAATGAGCCCGAACTCATCTCTAGTCCCTACACAAATAGTATTTACATAATGTTAAAGAAACCCGCGTGTATCGTTCATCAAAAAGTGACTTTCCCGCGTTTATCGTTGTAAAATTTTACTCCTGACCCAAATTAATTGGAAGGTTAAGTGGATCCATATGGCATACAAACTTCAATTGCTTCTTGGTATGATGATAATCAGATGAACAGTGGTAGCATGTGTGTGTAGCAAAGGGTGTGTATAATGTGAAATTTAATGATTGTATTTCCATTAATCAAAACGTTTGAGGCATGCAACAAAATGAAAATAATGGCGAAGCAGAGAATATTGTTCATGCCGATGAGGTTGAGCCACTCTATTACGAAGCTTCTCTGAAATAATAACTTTTTTTGAAACTTTATGGATTTTTTTTATACAAACATTAAATCGCAAAAAAAGACCAGAAAATTATTGTAAATCTTTGTTGTTTAACTTAAAAATGGTGGAAAACCTAACCTAACATTACTGATTTTTTAAAATAAATATCACTTATAATTGTCATCTTAGATTTATTTGTTTTACAATTTTTTTAAAATTAGTATTTGTTGGCACACAGTCATTGCGTGTATGCATAAGCATTGCATTTTCTTCGTATTTTTACTTTAACCCGCATTTGTCGTTTTCCTGCATTCATCGTTTTTCTCTACGCTCCCCATGAAAAACGATGGATCGAGGTTCTACTGTACTAGAGATGAGACGGGCACATCCCGAGCCCGAGCTGGGACCGAACCGGGCTCGGGCTCTGTAATTCACAATTGCGTTCGGGCTCGGGCGGGCTCGGGCTCGTGAAAAATTTCTCTTTTATTGAACATACTCCTCGAAACAGATTTTAAAAAGTGATTCATGAGGAAAATAAAAGTACTTAAAAAAATATAGCGGCTCGGCCGCCTAGAAGGTGCGTGAAGCTCTTTGGGTATTTCAGAACGGCGTCTTATATTGCTTAGTTAGTCGTGAGAGCGGACATTATTTCATAAACATAGATATAAAGAATTAGAAAGTGCATTAAAAATGTGCAACTATATTTGCCTTTAATTTACACAAACGCAAAATTTATTGTATTCTATCAAAGAATTACTTTGAATTTTATTTATCTTATCTAAAATTTCGGGCTCGGGCTCCGACTTAAATAATATTGCTCGGGCTCGGGCTTCAAAAAATGAGCCCGAACTCATCTCTACTGTACACCCATGAGCAATAATATATATATTTTTTATAGAGCTCTAGCATGCTTAAATAACTCATATTTATTTGTTATTGTGTATGCAATGCTAGTTCTTTCTGATACTTGATTTCATTGTTTTAATGAGAAAGAGACAGACATAGGGAGATATTGCAATAATGTAATGGATATAATACAAATGGAAAGGGTAATAGTTACAATTCTCTGTGCAACGAATAAATTTTCAACACGCTCATCTTCACTTAAGTACTCGTATTTTACACTGTCGTGGGCATGGATATTAAACCAGCTTAACCAATGCCCAACATATCATTTTCTCAACAGCTGAAGTATGTATTATGTGTTTGGTAAGCCTACACAAGGGGCATCTGCCTACGGGGGGGGGGGGCTCAGGCGGAGGATTTTTTAAGGGTTATAACGCGTATTCTCAAAACTGTATCACGGAGTTTAGTTTTCCTTTCCTTTTCTTTTTTCTTTCTTACAGTCGCATCTGTAATGTATAACATTGGGATTAAATCCATACTTTTGTGCAATACTATTGTGAAATTTCACAATTTGACCTAAAATTTACTATGAAAACGGCTTGGATATTTGTCACTTATAGCGAATTTTCGTTCTTTGATGATTTTCGCATGCACGTAATCGATAATCATTTATGGCTGCCATTAAAAAAGTTCTTCATATATATTCTTGAAAGTGTCCTAATAGCACAATTAACGCTCCCTAATATTCCACATTGACAGTGGATGGCATATATCCGAGCCGTATTTTAAATACCCATGTAAAAATTTAAATTTATGGAAATTTTTAGGATACTTTTGACAGTCCAAGCCAGTGATGGAGGTAATGGAGTTGTTACAACTACAGTGAAGATAACAGTGAAGGTAAGATTTCTAGAAACCTAATTTAAGTCTAATTTTTAAAGACTTTCACAATTTGTTTCTATTCTCGTGCGTTTTCACCGTTCATGTCTTTTCTTAAAGTGCTTGTTTTCAAAAATATCATGCACATATTTTTCAGTTTCAAAATCTACATCATGAGTATTAATTATCAATATAAAAATGTATGCTCTAGACAGTGGCGCACACAGGATTTTCTCTTGGAGGGTGTCCAGCCCATAAAACTGCGACACCAACCACCTGAAAAAATGCGGATTTCTTATAGTAACCCCCCCCCTGTTACTGTTTATTCATCTTAATTAGTGAAAATAAGAATTTGATAATGCGTTTCACATATTTTAATGTAAAAATTACATGAGGGTTTAACGAAGGAAAATTGATAACTCTTGTGGGAGGGGTCCGGGCCTCTTGGACCTCTCCCTTGTGTGCGCCATAGGCTCTAGAATCTTGATTTAAAAGTTTTTCTTTAAGTTTAAAAACATTATACACATAAATTTAAAATTTTCTCTTTTGCTGGTCACTCATTTAATTAATGAAATATAAAATTGTTCACGCTGCATATTTAAAGTCATGTAATGCTTTCTAAAAAATGTTATTTTAATTTTTCATTAATTTCCTTCTTTTAATAATACAGGATGCTAATAACAACAAGCCAATGTTCCAGAAACCTGTGTACACTGCTTCGGTTCCGGAATCCTCTCCTCCTGGTAAATTTATTAAAAGTTTTTGACAAATATTTTGAAGTTAAATAAAGAAATTAAACTGTTTTTGTTAATCAAGTCATACGAATAATCCAGACATGTAATGTTACGATGCACGAAGGGTGCATTGACAAACATATTCTACAATTTTCTTTCTTTAGGCGGAAAAATTAAGATGTTCTCTCAAACATATCTGTTTTAAACCTAATTTTACTGCTACCAGGGCAAAGACGCCTATGGTCTGGAGTTTTTATCGCAAAGATCAGACATTCAGAAATTTCCTTCTTTACATACACTCCATAATCTAAGAAATGTGAAAATCGATGAGCCTAAATCCTCTGCATTACGGTGATTGTTATCTAATCTATATCAGAGTGATAATTTTCTAATACTAAAATAGTTAAATGCAAAACAGCTCGATTAGTTATAGATTTTTTGGGATTTTTTGAAAAATATACTTATTATTATTACTTTTGGCATTACTAGTAAGGTTCAGAGAAATCCGCATTTCTTTAAAAATTCTCGGACTATAAATAAGAGGTATTGAAAAGTTAACTATCTAAAATAAATAAAAATGTTGCGAAAAAATACACATAAAATGATATTTATGTATGTTTTTTCACAAAGTTTTTATTTATTTTAACGTTTAACACCAGTGTTTTGAGTATTTTTTCCGTGGCTAACTATAGTCTATTTTAAGGTTTAAATTGACTGTACTGACATATTTTCCTCTTCTAACGTTAAATTAGAAATGGGTGCAATGCAGCACATAAGATTTTAAAATTCGTCGCGCACCCAACTCTAAATGAATTTCTATTTTTGAAGCTCGATTGAAGTAATGTAAAAGCAGCATGATCTGAAATTGAGAAAAATTTTTCGGTACGATTCAAACAGGTGTAGTTTTAACTAAAAACATTTAAAAACATTTTTAAAAATATCCAAAGAGAAGAGACTATATGCGAGAGTAATTGCGATATGTTCAAGCAGGTATTCAGTAATTAATCATGAAGTATCTTTGTACTAGAATATTCAACGCAAAGAATCGATTGCATATCCATCTTGAAACTGCAAGTTGCGTTTGATAAACAGATTCTTGCAGCATACGAAAAAGGGTTATTGGAAATGTTATTTTCCGATGCGGGCATCCCATTGTCGTCTTTGGGATAAAGAGGTGACAGACTGGAAAAAAGAAAAAAAAATTGCAGGCATTCTTCAAAAGTCTGTTCGTGACCCCCTTCATATTCAGCTAAAGTAGAGATCAAGAATATTTTTAGGCAATTATTTCGTCGTGTAGCTTCGCAGACTACTGGAGATAAATCCTGGAGTGTACTTGGTGAATCTACCTACGTCCCGGATTCAGAACGTTCTGCTGCAGAGGCTCTTTTAGACTTTTGACTGGACACGGTTGTCTTGGTGCCTATTAGTTCTGTTTTAATTTGTCTAATTCCCCTGAGTGGTTTTGATTCTAGTGTGATTCTGGACTAACGACGAACGCGGTTCATTTGGACAAGTGTTCGGCAGTAAAAGATTTCAATTGTAATGAGAAGAAGTACTGGAAGGCCCGTTGCCTAATGACTTATTGGCCAATGGCCTTTTGAAAAATAAAATAAAAAATAAACAGATTCCTTACAGTGCAATTTATAAGTTGTTGCAAAGTAATCAAAATTACAATCGTTTTGACTAGTGTGTAGTGTATGTAGTTTTACTACATAATTAGTTGAATACTTTCATTTAACAGTAGTTAATTTTGTTTTTCGATCAAACGGCTCAACCTTTTATAAACGGGTATATCGGGTTAAAAAAATAAATATATTGAAGACTTGAAGAATTCATTTTGGATTACATGCATTGTTTGGTTGTTACATTTTAATCAGAACCATTAAAAAATTAGAAAACACTTACATGAATATCCTTTAAATTATGCAACACTCTTTTTGCTACTGTATCCTCCTCACTTTCCAGGCACCATAGTAGAGCAAGTCTTTGCTACAGATGCCGACACGGGCGTCAACGCCGAGCTTTCCTATCGAATTCAAAAAGGAGGATTCGATGACTTCTACATGGATCCTAAAACTGGTGAAGTAACCGTCAAAAGCGAGACGAAACTGGATTACGACAGAAGGAAGGAATACAATATAGAAGTAAGTCAGAAATTGCTTTGAAAGCTATCGTTGTGAAACCGATACTCTTTGACAATCACGTTTTAAAAAATTGGATGATAAAAATCTATTGAAAAATTATCAAATGCCAAGAGAAAACATATCTTTTTTTAAATTTTTTTAAGCTTTAAATTCTATAAAATACATCGACAGTATATAATTTGGTATTTGATCTATTTTTTTATTTATTTTTGGTATCGATGCGCATTTAAAAGAATACAAAGATGAACGCTAAATTTGCTGAACAAATTACTAATTCATCAGATCAGTAAAATTTCAAGCACGAATGCAGCCAGCCTCTAAAAGCCTTCTCCATCGTTTACTTTACATTCGTTGCCCTAAAAGAGCTAGAGATAGATAGAGACATAGCTAGAGATGGATTTGAGACGTGACAAGTCCTGTGCATGTTTTCGGTTATTTTCTGGAACAATCGTACTCATGTTTCTTGTTAATATTCATCTTTAATGAAACCAAAACATTGCTTAATGGAATCTGGATATCACTTGCTGTTTCCATCTCTAATTTTATTCATAATTCATACGGAAAAACAGTTATTAAAGTAGAAAAGAGACACATACGATATATGATACTTCAACTGTCATAGTTTCGATTACGAGCTAAAAAAATAGTTTTAGCTCTATTTTTTAAATTTCCTTTTCATGACAGTTCTCTTAACTGTCCATTGTTTTTTAACAGATTATCGCAGTGGATGGTGGAAGTCCGGTGCATACGGGTACGGCTACTTTAGTAGTCCATATCCTCAACAGCAATGACAAGGCTCCCTATTTCACACCGTCTACGCAACGTACTCAAGTGACCGAAGGTAATAGCATAATACCCTCTTATCGAACAAATATAAACTGTGTTTTCTGCTTTTTTTCCGTGAGTCAACACCCCTTCATGGCTAACAAATATGGCCTCAGCATTGAGTAAACACTGGTTTGAAACACTGTGACAAGATTGAGATTAATATCTTTATAATTAATATTTTCGACATTCTATTTTGTAGTCAAATACTGAGAGAAAAGGGAGAATATTTTCACAGCTTTGATAACAGTAGCAACTTTGATAACAGTTTTATATTTGCAATATAAAACCAATGAATCAAACATTGCAATAGTATTGGCTTTACCACTTCTAATTATTGAATAGAACTATTAACTACCCGATATATATAAATTTAATATCATAGTGGTGAAACTACGAAAATTGCAGTGCATCACCAACCATTTACGAAAAATTGGATATCAACTAGAACTTTATTGTTAAAACGCTTTAAAATTAAAGTAAAAGTTCTCAAAAGTTTTATGACAATTAATAGCAAAACATTGTTCTTGTGCATTGTGCATTTATGTACTGTGTATTTGTGTATCTGTGTTGCTCTTAATACTGACTGAGAGTAATCTGATGTTTCAGATGAAAATGTTGGACATATATTTTACACTCTAAAAGCAGCAGATCCAGATATTAGCAGTCCGGAATCTCTAGTTTATGCTATATCCGAACCAATAACTGCTACAGATAAAGATGGCCGGCAGTTACCTTTACAAGTAACTGGATTTAAGGTAAAGTGATGATGTCGATAAACATTTAAAATCAAAATGAAATTTCTCTATTTGTCGTCACTTATCTGGTTTTCCTCAGCTGATGAAATCTAAATAGTCAAAATTTTAAAATACTTCGAAGCCGCTAAAATTCTTAGAAAAAAATATTTTAAGAAACACACGATCAAACCTCGTTAGATCGCTGCTGCCTTTTCCATAAATTTTTAAGCGGTGCATGAGGGGATAAGAACATTTTATTGATGAAATTTAACATCATTACAGGCGGAAAGCTTTCCCGCATTAAATTTCAAAGTGTAAGATGTAGCAGAGGTTCATTAAGCCTTTGCACACCAAGTTGGTTTTAGCACTATAGACCCAAGTCGTTAAGTCGTGATTATTAAATTTCCGAGGAAAATTGTTTTTTCTTTATCTGCACAAATTAGGATATCTACCCTGTTCGGTAGTGTGTGCCATCAGTTGTCGACGAAAGATTAATGTGAAAAGGTTAAGCTTTCAAAATAGAACAAAAAAATTAAATCTGTATTTTTTTTTTTTTTTTTCGATGTTGCGCACATATTATAATCGAAACCTTCTTAACTTTCGAGCAAAGCTAAATGAAAGATTTTTCTTTTTTTTTTTGGGGGGGGGCTAGTTGTAACTCAATAGTATTGAGGGTAATTATTATTCAAACTTAACATGTATGTAATTATCAAGCTATTCAAGGAAAGTTAATGTGATCATTCAGGTTTGAGTAATTGATGATTGCTAAAATTATTTAAGATTTTCATAAACGAGTCAGATCTATTAGAAGGTATAGTAAAAAAAAAAAGGGCTAACTACAAGAGACACGAACAAGATATCCTAAAAATAACGTTTGAAGAAAAAAAAAAACAAAAAAAAAAAACAACTTGTGTTTTGGAGTACTTGTCTTTGTGGATGTCTATCAGAGAACATTTCCTATTTTGGCTCAGTCCATCAAATTTCTAAAGCTGTGTACCTAAAATTCGAGATAGGCATGTACCTCATCATCACATAATTCTGAGATAGTCTTTTTATTTCTCAGGGGAAACAAAACGCTGTAGATTGATAAATTCTACAAAACTTTATCATCAGCAGTTTTTTAAAGGTTTTCGCATGTGTGCAGTAATTATAAAAATTCCTGAAATAAATTATACTTGAGAATTTAGCATTTGCGTTTCCATTTGTCATAAGAGAACA
Organism: Cheiracanthium punctorium; assembly: GCA_038373885.1. Lineage (NCBI taxonomy): Eukaryota > Metazoa > Arthropoda > Arachnida > Araneae > Cheiracanthiidae > Cheiracanthium > Cheiracanthium punctorium. Next base: position 25,013 of record JAWZYV010011709.1, on the reverse strand, counting down.
TTTAAATTCCTTTCAGTCCTTCTTCGAAGTGATACCGGAAACAGGTGAGGTACGAGTGTCAAGTCGTTTGGACAGAGAAATGGCAGCTGTAGTTACACTGACCGTTGTGGTTACTGACATCAGTGCAACGCCTCCTCAGACGGGGACAGGTAAATTGAAATTCCTTAAATTGTAGTTAAATAAAAGTTTTTAAATATCTGTAAAAACGTTATGCATCTTCTGATATCCAGTGGAAATCCATAGCTTCAGATCAATGAATTGGCTGAATATTTCCTGACTATAAAACAAATTGTTACACTTTAAAATAAAATTTTAAAGTCATTTCTAAGATGTAAAGAGAAAGCTAAACCATCTAACCTCTGTAAGTGTCAATACTTTCAATCCCTGAGATGATAAATATCTATCCTTTGTAATTAAATTATTTTAAGAAGAGTAAATATTCATTTGATGTCTTATTATATTGAAGATGAATACTTAATTCTATAGAGATTGGATGTTCTAACCGTAATTTCACTCCATATGAATGACTGTCATCAGGATGTTATCAAAGTTTAGGTTAATAAAATTACTTCAACTATTTCAAAATTCGTACACCTGTCTCATAAAACACTTCCTAGAATCTTCGTGCTACTCTAATAAACGTGACTATGCTTTTGTTTCGGATTCAAATGCACGTTAAAATGAGAAATTTATTTTTATTGCAAATTATTAACTTGTTTCTTAAAAACAGATTGGTCATCTTCAGTAAAAAAAGTTTGTTGATTATCATTCTATTTTTATATGGATATTCCTTTTTCAAGTGACTTTGAACATATTTTCTCAATGTAAGGGAACATTAGTATCGATAATTACCAAAAATTGTGGATTAACTTCGATTATCGATAATTACCATTGTGGATTAATGAAGTTGACAGGATTAGCTCTATTCATTTATAAACAAACGTTTAGTATGACGAAACTTTTAGAAGTTTATTTATGTTAAAATTAATAATATATATGAGACGTCAGATATTTCAAGTAAAGTTTCAGAGTTAAGGCAGGTAATATGGTTTATTGAACATTACATTTAAGTTACAATTTAGAATGAGAAGAGGGGAGGGGAGACGGGTACAAGAATCAGCGTGGACTCATTAAGCAGTTCTAGTGGCAGAAGTCCCCCGATTTTCGATGTGCGGGAGTATTTACGCTTACCACACCACGTGGTCTGCGAAGACACAACTCCTCCTCTCTCTTATCTCTGATCGAACCACACACATTTCCCAACATGACCCGCATCCGGGGCTACAAAGGCGTGGGGACACGTGTACATCTAAAGAACTCAGAATCGACGGCCTGATGTCTGGCAAATAACAAAATAAATAAAACATAGCTCCAGAGCGCGCGTGGCAAGTATGACAGGAAAGCAAAACTTACAGTGAAAGTACCCGCTTGAACAATACCCAAACTAGTAAAACCCAAATTCCCTTTTTATACATTACATATATATATATATATATATATATATATATATATATATATATATATATATACATATTATTATATATATGTGCATAAATTATACTTTTTCATTTGACAGTGACCATTGTTAGTATCAGCTTATTTGGTGTGTTCGAACTAGTATAAAACGAATACTGAAAATGTCGAATATGTTTGATAAAGGTAAAACATGTTAGCGTACTTTAATATCATTTTCCAGGCACGCTTGTGGTGACAATCATTGATCTGAATGACTATCCTCCATCTTTCCCGAGACCATGGACGCCTGAGAATCCAGAGGTACACCTGAATGCCATGGAAGAACAGCCGAAGGGAAGCGTCGTAGCCACCCTGATCGCCACTGATCCAGACTCGAATATTGCAGAATACGCCATAGAGCCAGAGAACGAGTATTTCCACATAGACAAAACATCGGGTAAATCTGACTTGTAGTTATAGCAAAATAAAATCGAAGACATGTAGAAAAAATTCTATCAGTGGCTAAACAAAAGTAAAGGTATCAATCTGAAAGTGTAAGATTAGTACTTCGTTGGTTCAGAAATCAGTAAGAGTAGTCTTTCATTGATTAGTACTGTGCGCTGCGATAAATATCGCAATTCTTTTACACATTTTTGTAGAATTGTCAGTAGTTGTCAGTTAACATTAGAAAAACCAAAAGATAATTAATTTAAGGCATCCTTTTTCAAAAACTAGTTAAAGAGAGAATACCGTGAACACAGTTTCATATTTATTTTTCAAGAACTTAAATAACAGACGCTCCAAAACAAGATGAACAAAATCGAGTTATTGTTCAAAATTTTAAACTTGTATTCAAAAGTGTTAAAGATTTATGAATTTTTTTCAACTTGTTTGATTGGAAATAGTAATAAATTAAATATGATTTACACAACTAAATGAGCTAAAATCTTACTGTTACAACATATAAGTAAAAGTTTCAGAGCTTATCGAAATAAATATAATAAAAAATTCTGAAAATTTAGAATACAACTATGTAAACAAAAAAAGGGCACAATTTAAAAACTAGTATTTCAATGAACGTACTTTTACTGCATTTTCTAGAAAATGACAGATTGACAAAACTCACAAAGTTACACACAAACGGACTGATCGATTTTTGAGAATAAATTTTGAAAGAAATAATTGTGCGTTCAACTAAAAGTAAAAATAATAGTAATTTAGAAGTTAAAAATACTAGACTTTTAGAAATGGGCTTTGTTCATAACTTAGTTTTCTACTTTAAACAATTTGTAACAGATTGCAAATTCATCATATCACGGTATTATTTCACATTAAAAGGGTAAATGCTCAAATTATTTTTCCTATGACTGATGCAAAAAAAAAAAAAAAATATTATTATTATTATTATAACTATAATAATAATGACTAAATTTAATTTTACTTTCATATCCAATAGAAAAATTGCTTGATTTAAGATATTAAAAAAGGATAGTTCAATAGATAAGGAATAAAATAATTCTGTTAGACAAAATATTAACCAGATTCAAATAAATATTCTTATTGCTGATAAAAATATCAGGTTGTAACGAAAGTTTTCCACCAAATCTGCTTGAAAAACTAACTTCTAACTCCTTAGATAACTGTCGAGTGGTTAATTACTGATCTTCTTCCACAAGTTCTCGCGGGCTGGCCTCATCAACATCAATAGACCAGCCAGAGCTCTCTGCTTCTTGAACTTCATAATCCTTGTTTTTGAACTTTCGGTACCAAACTTGCAAAGTGTCACATGATACAACAATAGTACTTAAAGCTGTATACATAATTCGGACACATGAAACAACAATAGTACTTAAAACTGTGCACATAATTCGACGACATTCTGTAGCAAACTTTTTGCAACAGAACTGCAAGTAAATGATGCTTCTAATCCCTAATCCACTAGAGTAATAGTTCCATTTGAGACACCTATAGTACTAAATGATGACTATATTTTTTTACAGATTTCACAACACAGTGTTATAAAGTAAGTCTCGTTCTTTCAAATGCCAAAAATCGTTTGACAAAATATGAGCAAATACGCCAACCCGATCTGTGTGCTGACGATGTTTGTGGTGGCGGGAAACTTTCGTTACAACCTAATAATATTGGTTCTTAGAGTATAAATAAAATTTAAGTATCATACTTAGGTAGTCTTAAAGAAAAAAATATATCGAATTACAGTGTGTTTATTCTGCAATTGCCTTTATACGGAGTGATCATTAAAAAAAAAAAAATCATCTCGATTCCGAGCTCATACCTCTGTATTTCGAAATTTCATCTCGATCAATTGAAGGGGACAGCTTCTAGTGATCCGTTTATCGGGAAGTAGTTTTTTTTATGACCACCCTGTATGATTTTCTAATATATGTATAAAACATACGTAAATATTAATTAAAATTTTCCTTTCATAGGTGTCATAAGTGTTAAAAGTAGGGTAGATTATGAAACCATCCAAGAAGTCAATTTTAAAGTTGTCGTTTATGATACCGGAGTTCCCCAGATGTCCGCCTCAGCACTGGTCACTGCTAAAATTATCAACATAAACGATAATGATCCAATGTTTGAAAAGGTACGTTAGCATGAATTCAAGCTATTAACTTCATGGATGGATTTTAAATAAGGCAATTTTTAGTCCATTGTGCTTCCATCTAATTAGAAAAGATGCATCCTGCCATTTTATGGTGGAAAATTGAGATTACATTTATGATACAAATGATTTTTATGTGCGGACGTTTTCTTAATGAAATACCCGTGTTAATGTATAACTAAATATGCAGTCTTCATTAAATTAACTGAATAATCTATTTTATTTACGCAACAAAACAAACAAAAAACTGGTTGAGAAGCTGTAAAATAAATAAATGATAAGTATTAATAACATTTAAGTATTACTATATTTTTGCCGTTTAGTTTCTCCTAAACTTTTCTTAAACTGGAATTTTAAGTCAATTAGGCACGAATATTAGCTGAAGCTTTAGTTAATATTGTTGTATAATACAGAAAAAAGAAACTTTTTCAGATAACTACATTTAACTAGTGTACGATTTCTCAATAGATTATTAATTATCATTCTTAGTTGAGCTCCCAAGCATAGTTTTCCGTTTTCCAAATGCTTTGCAAAGTTTGTCGTCTTTTTTAATACAACTAAGTAGTGTGGATGTCTAAAATCATTATATCTTGTAATTTATTTTCAAGTGTTGTATTGACTGCTAGTCTTATAAAATGTGGTACAACTTCATTTCTGAGACTCTTCAACAACTGATTTACCAGTTTGCACAACCGGCTCTAAATAAATCAAATCAGGATTTTAGTAAAATCCGTTTTATTTACCAAGCAAAAGAGTATGCCAAAACATTTGGCTGAAGCAATTATGCTTCAGCCAACCATTTATAATTAAAGTTTTTACACATAAATCTGTTTTCGATCCTGCAGACATCTTACCATGCCACGGTTCCTGAAAATTCTCCCCAAGGCACAAGCGTTGTAGAAGTCAAAGCAATGGATGCAGATGCTGGGGATTTTGGAATGATCAGGTATTCCTTGCTTGGAGAAAGAAGTCTGGATTTTACAATAGACCAACGGGTAAATATTTTCATTTTATTATTCTTTATTATTTTTTTAATTTTAATATTTCAAATCGTTGGTTTTTGCATATTTATAGATATCGGTACATGGGAAATTATTCAAAAGATTTTGAATCAGTTTCAATTACAAAATTTTCGGAGCAAACATGTTACATTTTGTAAATATATCTATCTTCTTTCGTTAGCACGAGATAATAATTTACGTCGTCATTTGCATCAAAACTTTGCTGAACTGAACAAAATCACTCTTGCTGTCCTTTAAAATGTATCTTCGCTTAGGGGAAAAAAAAAAAAAAGCTTTAACGGTTTGAAGCATTTATACTAGAAAAAAGTTACTGTATAAGAAGTGCTAGACTACTTCAGTGTTCTATGTATTTTTAACAGATGTGTTTCCAACATGTGCATATCACGAGCATATGTACAGATATGCATAAAACTATGCATACCTGTTTTAATTTTATACGCATCTGTATTCGTGAAATTATTCAAATGTATACGGATTTTTTAAAATCTACGTTCATATTTATTGTTAGTACCAAACTGTGATTTGATTCACTGCTGCACAGGTAGTGTAGTGGCAAACGAACTATTCTATTTCATCTTAGATGCGGGTTCGATTTTCGAATGGGTGTTAACTTGTCCGTCCGTTGGTAGGGGGTAAAGTTGGCGGCCTACAGAATCCGCCATAACAAAATGACCAAAACTTCGGGCCCTTGTAGTGGCGAATGACTGATAAGCAAGTGCTCGCCTTGGGAGTTGGTGATAAAATATGGGCCTTAAGATTGTTAATATTTTTAAATAGCTTATTAAGTTATCGCCTGTAATGTGATTTAATTTGTCTTTTTAGGGTATTATACGTGTAGCAGCAGCCGCTAATTTAGACCGAGAGACCACAAGTTCTATTACGCTTCAAGTTGTTGCAACCGATCAAGGACAGGATATTGATACCAGAAGAGCAATATCTGTTCCAGTGAGTAAAAGCATCAGTGATGAATTCAAACAACTTTTTGCTTAACATAAAAGAGTGACTTTTTTTCCATGTTAATTTTAAAAATATTTCGGATATAATACACAGGAGATAATTTGCATACAAATATGCAGGATTTGATGATGTGCATTGCGTAAAGGTTTCTTTAATGACGAAATACAAAATATTGTACGCTGAATTAATTTTAACAGTTATGATATGCTAAACTAAGAGAAATGTGGTTAAGATAAATCAAAGGATCAGTTATATTTATTATTTTAAATGTTTAATTTAAATTAAAAAGACCTTTCACGTGTGAAACACATCTTAGATTTAAAAATACTTTATCATAAAAATTGTAATACGTTCTTAGTGTATGCATATGCCTCTAAAAAGATAAATAAAAATATCAGTAATACTTTAGATTGTTTGAAAGTTAAAATCGTCTTGGTGGCCTTATTCGAATATGGTTAGATCACCCGAAATAATAATAATAAAATAATAAAAAATTATGAAAAACTCAAAATTACTTTTTTTAAATTTTTGTTTTGAATACTCGATCCCTTTAACTACCAACAACATGTTGGTCGATGGAATAGACCACCTTTCGCCACAGAACTAACAGAAGTTTTCTGACACAGGTGGCTGTGCGGCCGTGCAGACAGCTGTGTCGAGAAAACTTCTTTAGCTCTGTGGTGCCAGATGGGCATTCAATCGACCACCATGTTCTTGGTAGCTATATGGATTGCCCGTTTCAAACTACTTCGTTCCTAGCTCTACATCGCACTGGAAGACAGAAACGACAATCCACCAGCCTTCAACCAAAGAGAATACGAGGCTTCCGTCGTGTCCAACTTGCCGATATCGCCTCTGTGATGGAAATATCACATGTATTCCTGTTTTGCATTTTCTTTCATAAGTATTAATTTTACAATGTGTGTACTCCTGGTTCTTCCCCCCTTTTCCTTTTTAAAATGTTTTCCCCGGCTAGCCAGTTTTTTTGTGTGCTTCCAATATGGCGGCACGCTTGCACCACGTGTTCCTTCTTCAACAGTCACTGCGATTTTCGTGCATCTCGCCAACTCTTCATAATGAGGATCATAAGCGCCACTGGCAATCCGGCCATCTCCTCCGCGGCAAAATATTTCATCATTCTCCGGATGACGTCAGGGGTTTTCTGCCCGCGCTTACCTTTGAACCAATCGCGGCGCGTTCTCCTCCCTGCCTGTGACGTGTGCCCGGGGTTGCCGAGAAAAATTGGCGATGGCGAGCCGTCTGGAAAGAGCAAGACTGCACTTCACCTTTTTTCACCCCGTAAGTTCGACGCGCTAAGGAAGCGCTCCCCAACACGAACAACGTGGCCTTTTGCTGGAGGCGGTAGGAACAGTACCGTAGTAAATGTTTTAGGACCGAATAAGTCTCCGTTGGGCAAATAAGACATCCCCTCCTTGTTAAATTACTTCGGTTTAATTTTTCAAAAAAAACACAATGGTTGCAAGCTCCCCTTTTTCTGTAGTATTTGACCGAATTACATGGCGTGTGCGCCATTTTGCCCTTTTGAAATACGCTATATAATCTATCTCCGTCTGGAATAGAACCCCATTAAATGTTCTTTTGTACTAATGTTAATGTACCGTGCATTCTGCCAGTGAATAAAGTTCTCCTGTTAGTAAGTCTAGTTAGAGTGTTTGTCTTTCATGTGTGTTTCCCTCCTCTCTCACGGACGATCTTCAAGCCCTGAACTACTGCTGGGGTAAGTCTTTGGTTTCCTTTCTTTTCATATCTTTTGTGGTCACCGAACGTTGTATTTCTCGTAGGACTTTTTCACAACGCCATGTGCTGCGGCTAGCCTGATCATAGGTCAATTATAGCGTCTCCTTGGTCGCTCTTGCAACGCCCGAGTTTACGCTATAGTAAATGGTGCCGTTGACCATCTTTTTTGATCTGTTTGCTACCTATACCGAAGCACATTCCGAGTCCAATATATGTTGATTTTGTCCGCTTTGTTACGTTAATACTTGAGTTACGGCTCTTCTTAATGTCCGTTTTCGGCGCCGATCGTTCAGTTCTGTTCATTATTTTTATTATCTGCTTTTCCCATTCATGGGAAATAATATTTTAATAGCTTTTGTATACCACATTACTGCAGTGTCGTTCGTCTTACGGTGACCAATTCCTTTTATAATAGTTTTTTTTCTTCATAGGTTTTATGGTACATGTTGTAGTGCATTTTGTTGCAATGTATGCATTATATGTTTTGGTAATTTCTAAGTTTGTGCATTTTTGTGTAGAGTATCCGTAGGCCCTATTATTAAAAAAAAAAAAAAAAAAAAAAAAAATTACACTAATTAGTTTCATGCTTATTCATAGTTACATTGGCATCAATTTTATTTAATAAGTTTGTTTAGCTGGTATCTACAGTTGTATTTAAGTGATTTTTCTTAGTTACATACTTCATAATGTTTAAAATATCTCCTTTTCTTTTGTGAATCGATAGTGTAATAGTCTATCTTGTTTTTGAATAATTGCCTCTAGACATATTTCATCCTAGTTTTCTTCCACCCCTTTTGTGTCTTGCTGACTCCCTCATTGCCAGCTACAGTTTTTTTATATTTTACCTCTATGATATGGTCAATAATTTAATTTATTCTGCATTGTCTGAGTTTGTTTTTTTTTTCTTCTCTCCCTGAATGATCATCTCTTGAAAATTCAGTTATTACATTGAGTTTTTGTAATTTCTAGTATTGTTGTAATAACCTTTTTGCCTTTTTTTTGGACGCATTACCCGCTTCACCCTTTTTCTTCTCTGCAATATATATTACCCCTTTCCTTAACTGTAGCTATGCCTCGACCAAATGGATCAATCAGTGCGAATAATGACGAGAACTCTGTTCATCGCTCATTTATTCCACACCAGGAACCCTATGATGGTGATCCTGCTTCTCTGGATTTCTTTATTTCTCAAATTAATACCATAAAATCTCTCAATGGATGGGATGATAATATGGCCTTGTGCTACCTCAAGTCTAAACTTGTTGGACCGGCTAGAGATTTCTTTGTGCAATCAGCTCAATTGCAGGATGAGACTTCGTATGCAAAAGTCGTGGATAGTTTCTCTCAATACTTTAAATCTGATGCCAACCCTTCCATGCTTGACCTCCAATCTATTAAGTTGCTACCAGGAGAATCCGTCAGAGCCATGGCCCACAGACTTTCTAATATGGTGTCGAGGGTATTTCCATCTTTAAAAGACGAACATGCACTGAATGAGATGAAATTAAATCACTTTATGCTTGGTCTCCCCTCCGCGATTAAAACCAAGGTTCTCGAACTTGAAATCAAAGACTTTAATGCGGCTGTTGCAAAAGCACAGCATCTCGTTTCCATCCAGCCGCTAATTTAGACCGAGAGACCACAAGTTCTATTACGCTTCAAGTTGTTGCAACCGATCAAGGACAGGATATTGATACCAGAAGAGCAATATCTGTTCCAGTGAGTAAAAGCATCAGTGATGAATTCAAACAACTTTTTGCTTAACATAAAAGAGTGACTTTTTTTCCATGTTAATTTTAAAAATATTTCAGATATAATACACAGGAGATAATTTGCATACAAATATGCAGGATTTGATGATGTGCATTGCGTAAAGGTTTCTTTAATGACGAAATACGAAATATTGTACGCTGAATTAATTTTAACAGTTATGATATGCTAAACTAAGAGAAATGTGGTTAAGATAAATCAAAGGATCAGTTATATTTATTATTTTAAATGTTTAATTTAAATTAAAAAGACCTTTCACGTGTGAAACACATCTTAGATTTAAAAATACTTTATCATAAAAATTGTAATACGTTCTTAGTGTATGCATATGCCTCTAAAAAGATAAATAAAAATATCAGTAATACTTTAGATTGTTTGAAAGTTAAAATCGTCTTGGGGGCCTTATTCGAATATGGTTAGATCACCCGAAATAATAATAATAAAATAATAAAAAATTATGAAAAACTCAAAATTACTTTTTTAAATTTTTGTTTTGAATACTCGATCCCTTTAACTACCAACAACATGTTGGTCGATGGAATAGACCACCTTTCGCCACAGAACTAACAGAAGTTTTCTGACACAGGTGGCTGTGCGGCCGTGCAGACAGCTGTGTCAGAAAACTTCTTTAGCTCTGTGGTGCCAGATGGGCATTCAATCGACCACCATGTTCTTGGTAGCTATATGGATTGCCCGTTTCAAACTACTTCGTTCCTAGCTCTACATCGCACTGGAAGACAGAAACGACAATCCACCAGCCTTCAGCCAAAGAGAATACGAGGCTTCCGTCGTGTCCAACTTGCCGATATCGCCTCCAACCTCCGTGATACAGCTCTCTGCTGAGGACAAGGACGAAGAAGAGAACGCCGTCGTCCTCTACGACATCGTGGCTGGAAATGAGAAAGGTGAGTTCAAAGTGTACTAACACCTGCTCACAATAAAGCTAAGAGGGTTTTTAATTTAACCCTTTGAGGCGCAACCCTTTCGCAATGCTGAAAAAAGGGCAGCCGTTGTAATCGCTCGACTTCACTACCAGCAAGATGGCGGACGATCGAAACGTTCATCGCGTGCCACAGATCTAGAGATCCCTTTTTTTACGACAGCTGGCTGTGCCGGCACAGCCAGCTGTCGTCGAAAAAAGGAGTCTCTAGATCTGTGGCACGCGATGAACGTTTCGATCGTCCGCCATCTTGCTGGTAGTGAAGTCGAGCGATGGCAACGGCTGCCCTTTTTTCAGCATTGGGCAATGTATCCAGCTGGTCTCGCATTCTTCCATTTTTCAGCAGATGTCAGTGCTGTTCAAAATAATCGCGACCATTTTTTTACGGGAAATGAGGTGCTAAAAAGTAAAGGATTCTCGTAGAGCTATGTCACCCGCAACTATTTTTATAGAAATCCAATCTATTCTTCGTGATTGGCAACAGTCAGTGACGTCAGAATTTGACGTTTTCGGAGCGGACACACTGCGCGTTAAAGGGTTAAACCTTCACGGCTATTTTCTAGTCAGAAATCAACCACTACATGTAAATTGTATAAATTATTTTTAAAAAATAATCAAGATGACAGTCTTTTAATTTGTGTTTCAGGAATATTCGGTATCAATCGCGAAAGCGGCGTGATCTTTCCGACCCAAGAACTGCCAGAGAACGTCAAGGGTTTCAAGCTGAAGGTCCGAGCCATGAATCCAGAGGACGAACTGAACATCGACGAGGCCATCGTGCACATCAGGATAGTGGAAATTAACCAAGAGAAGCCGAAGTTCATCATTCCTTCCACTCCGAACGCAACTGTAGAGATACCCGAGGTATGATGGTCGAATCTTTTCCAAAAAAGCTGCCCTTTAACCCTTTGAGGCGCAACCCTTTGCCAATGCTGAAAAAAGGGCAGCCGTCGCCATCGCTCGACTTAACGACCAGCAAGATGGCGGACGATCGAAATGTTCATCGCGTGCCACAGATCTAGAGACCCTTTTTTGACGACAGCTGGCTGTGCCGCACAGCCAGCTGCGTCAAAATGTGTCTCCCAGATCAGTGGCACGCGATGAACGTTTCGATCGTCCGCCATCTTGCTGGTTGTTAAGTCGAGCGATGGCAACGGCTGCCTTTTTTCAGCATTGGGCAATCTATCCAGCTGTTCTCGCATTCTTCCATTTTTCAGCACATGTCAGTGCTGTTAAAAATAATCGCGACCATTTTTTTACGGGAAAGGACGCGCTAAGAAGTAAAGGATTCTCGTGGAGCTATGTCACCCGCAACTATTTTTATAGAAATCCAATCTATTCTTCGTGATTGGCAACAGTCAAAACGTCAGAGTTGGGTGTTCTCAGGGCGGGAACACTGCGCGTTAAAGGGTTAAGACACATAATAGGTCGACTGAAGTAAATAACAAGCAATCAGCTATTTCAAAAATAATCGTCAACGTGATTTCCCTTCACCAAAATTTCAATAGGATCCTATATAATATGTAGCACTTCCAAAAATCTAATGGCATATCGTACAAAAATGTACTTTACCGCGTCACCTCTCCTAAAGTGACCATCTTTCCTGAAGTTCAATTGCGGGACATTCGCGTAAACTGGGGGTGGGATATTACTATGAAAATTTATGAAAATAACAGTGTTCAGATTTCGAATTAATTTTTAATGCAAATCTATTTTTAGTAGATTTTAATACTGCCAATCACAGAGTCACATACTTACTCGCATAAATTTCCTTTTTCGCGTTTCTTTGGGGAAAAAAAAAGAAGAAAGTGTTAAAAATAGAATAGCTATTTTCTCGCGATGATCACAGGGATGAAAATACGGGACAGAGTCACTTTACCTCTCATGAATGTATGCTAGACAATAATCATATCACTGCGTCTAATTTAAACACAGGAACTTCAGACCCTGTCTGCTCCTTGTCTTATTGGTTTATAAGAGGTTAAAAATTTGGTGGAGTAATTTGTATTAATAATCAACCCTATCACAGAAATAATCATCTGTGCGAAAATTCCCTTCACACGAGATTTCACTAAAATCATAATAATGTGAGCTTCCCAAATATCTGGCCACCTACCTTACAGAAAGAGAGAATTACTGTTACTTTGAGAGGGACACGGTAAAGAAAAGTAATTCATAACTCTTATAGTTCTCAAGAAGCCGTGCGTCTGTTCTGTTTAAAAAAAAAAAAAATGGAGGAACATTTCACCAGTTCATTTAACGCTTTGAAACGCAGACAGAAGACCAACTGGACAGACTGCCAAAAGGTTGTAAAAGTGCAGGCGTTGCCATCTTTCCATTTAACTACCAACGACATGGCTGTGCGCGCAGCCAGCTGTGTCAGAAAACTTCTTTAGCTCTGTGGTACCAGGTGAGCTATTGGATCGACCGCAATGTCGGTAGTTAAATGGATCAATGGCAACGCCTGCACTTTTTCAGCTTTGGCACCATTTAACCATATTTTTATAGCGACCACTGGTGAAAGCACAGAAATAAGGTGGCTTCATGGTGCAACCACCTCTCCTCAAAAGCTTAATAAAGTTCCTTTTACAAGTTATTGAGAAGTTCCTCCTGTTCTCTTCGCAGAACCAGAGTGTTCCGGATTTCCTGGTGCTGATGGTGTCTGCCGAAGACAAGGACCGTGGAGAAAACGGGCGCGTCTCCTACTACTTGAAAGTAGGAGACACCAACGTGGAGGAGACCGAGCAATTCAGGATCAACACAGTCACGGGAGAAATAAGGACGAAAAAAATCCTCGACAGGGAGGAAAAGGCCAAATACCAGGTATTCCATAAATACAGATTATTTGCCTTGCCTGTGTGTGTGTTTTCTTTGTTGTCTATATCAACTTTTCCTATTCTTATTGTTATAAAATTATTTACCGACATTTCGTTTCTGATTTTTTTTTTTTTTTAACCTTGCTAAAAGTGGTCTGTTAGTTATTAACAGTGTGGCTCGAAAAAAAACTGTGATTTGGGTACAAAAACGAAAATTTGGGGAAATGCAAATAAACTAATAATGCCAGGTACTTCAAAATTTGTAGAATGCCACTTTAGAAATTGTACTATACACTGCAATAAGTGATCGACCTATTTCAATAGCGAAACTTTCAGAAAAAATTCTTAAAAATCGAAAGTTTAGCCAAATGTGTCGCTTTTTGAAAATTTTTGCTGTGCAATTCCTTGTTGAAGATTTTTTTCTGAAAGTTTTATAAGAGGGTACCATTATCTCTTTTACGGCTTAGAAAGAATCATCCTGAATTTTTTCGAGCCTCTGGTGCAATTACGTTATTTTACTTTGTGCACTTAGACCGTGAGACAGATTTTATGAAGAAGCTCTCTGGAGTATCTCAAATAGTAGGCCATTTTAGGATTATTTTTTAAAAGTTCGTAATATTAGCAAATTAAGAACCGGTACGAACCCTGGAAGATATTGTTCCCCAATGAATATGCTGGGCGTAGCTTTCATGTCTCGCAACAGGCACATAAAAATTGATCTGCGGATGGCAACAGCTTAAGGTGCGTCTTGGTGACATTGTTTGTAATGTGACCCAGAGACGTAGCCACGGGGGGGGGGGGTTAGAGGGGTCATAACGCCCCCCTTGAGGAATTTTTTGCCATACAAAATGTATATTCTTCACTACATTATCACAGACACGTATACATATATATGAGTTGCAGTAGTCATAACCCCCCCCATGAAAAATTTCTGGCTACGACCCTGTGTGACACTATTAAGATCCACGTTTTCGAGGAAAAGAGAAACATGGATCAAATACTTCTGTTAGAACCTGGTATTGCTTCATTAATAAGTCTTTATTTGACGCAATGCAAACAGTTCGCCTTCGTAACGCGTAGAGCTTGCAAGCAGTGGTGCAGTCGAGGGGGACGTGGCATCCTCCTATTTTTTCATTTCAGCCCATACATCCCCCCACTTTTTACTGTCAGGGGAACGTTCTTTTTCTAGGTGTTTAAAAATGCTTCAAAGATATTAAAATTTTCATTCTGTACGCGAGAGCTAGTACATCTGCATACAAATCAAATGGGAAATTTCGGACTGCTTGAATAGACTTTAAGAAAAAATTCGACTTCGAGACAATCACATTTGTAAATACTTCAGTAGCGAAAACACATTCTTAAAAATAGAATAGATACTAATCTTCCCGAACGCACTCTTGGTATGTATGTAAAAGTGTAAGTGTAAGTATAGCCGAAATTAAATAGCTTACACTGTTAAAATAAAATAAAATAAAATAAATAAAAACGATCGTTTCGACCAAAAACTTTTTCGGTCTTCGTCAGTCAAAGCCCTTCGTTTCACTAAACAGATCGAAGGGCGAAACGATCGTATCGTATTGTAAGTAACATTTTATGTGTGTTTTTTCACAAAGTTTTTATTTATTTTATCGTTTAACACCCGTATTTTGAGTGCTTTTAAGTAGTTTACACTGTTGATCAAAATGACTGTTTTTTAGTATTGACAAAAAATTAAAAATTTAACAATATTAATTTAAATTAAATATTAAACAAATAATAGTGAAATTAGTTTTATTTCTTGTTTAAGGAATAATAACATTTAATTAATCAGATTAAGTTTAGGTTAAACTTCGTCAAAAATGAGCTTCCCAAACTTTATTTTTCTTAGGACTACACTACTCCATGCAAGTGATCAGCAGAATGACACAAATGTCTCTTATTTAGCGCACATGTGGGGGGGGGGGGGGGGGAGAGGAACAGACTCCTGACAGATTAAAAGTAAATAAACCAGGAAATCAAAACAAACTATACATTAATATCATTCATTAAGCTCTCTGCAGATGGCAGAATCATGTACACCAATAATGGTACATCTCTACTTATTATAAAAGAAGTCTGTGTGTGCGTGTGTGTGTGTGTGGGTGTTTGTCTGTCGGCAGCGTTACGGACAAACCGCTATACCTAGAAACACCAAATTTGGCACTCGGAAAGATCTAAACATGTAGTTGTGCACCTCGAAGCGATTTTTTCAAAATTCAACCTAGATTTTTTTTATTTTATGTTTTATGCGATTTTTCGCGTTTTTTCTCACCTAATTCGTAATAACGGCGGAAATTACGCTCGCAGCAAAATGGCATTTGTATTATCGGATAGAGGAGAAAACTTTCTTTTAAAAACAGTTTGTTTTGAATACGTAACATGATTTACCGATTTTTAGGAATTTTTTTACTAAGCATCTGTTTTGGTGAATTTTTCGTAAAATAATTTTAAAACTCTCGCATCTTGAATTCTATCCGTCATAACTTTTTGATATTTTGACAAATAGTGAAACATTCTTTTCTCCCTCTTTTAAAATAAAAACGAAAAAATTATGTAAATTAGATGATTTTTTACGAATTTTAATGCAGCCTAATGTTTAGAATTTAATACCACCAACGCGATCTTACGCCATTCATGACATTGCGATCACGGCACGAGAATTTATGTTCGGTTGTTGCCACAGAAAGGATTAGAAAAAAGGGTTTTTTCAACCAATCCAGTTTTTAAATGGGATATCGGAATTTCAATTCGCAAGTGAGGATCTATGACGTCAAATGCTTTAAGATACGTAAAAATTACGCCATAATTTTAACTCATTTATTCCAGCTCTATTTTCAACTCAGGGAGACGATATTTTGATTAAAATTTACTGTAGAAATAAACTAAGAAATTCACGATTATTATTATTAGAAGTGGTATTTTAATCCGGTACTTATTTAAAAATTGAAATGTCTTCACGGTGCTGAAAATGTTCATTTTAAAAGTTACAAAGTTCGTTTCAAAGCGCGATATATTAAATTTTTTCTATTTAGTATTTTTATTTTTGGTATTTAATTATGGCGCAGGCGTTGCCTAACATATGCATGCAGGTTGCGAGTATAGTTTTATTTTAACGTTGAATTACGTTCCTCCATAAAGGTCCTACATAACGCAAAGTTTTAATGATATCGTTTGAAAACTACTATGCGAAATATCGAAAGTAACTCCCTCAACCAACAGGGGTATCCTTTACGGCAGTCAAACAGTGACGTCATAAATTTAAAAAATGCGTGAAATTTGTAAACTGTGCAACTCTGCGCCCTGTCACAATTAAAGCTGGAATAAGTAGCTCCTCGAGATTACACAGTTTGATGTTTTTCAGGAGACAGGACTATGGAGGATATAAAAGATATCGCTATATTAGATACATGGTTATTTAAAATGGCACCCCTTGGATATTTTCTCCCCACAGTAAGATGAAATGGTTTGCGGCGCTAAATACGCCAATCTTATAAAACTATGTATAAATTAAATATATATGGAGAGTTTCCTTAATGGCAACCATTATGTGAAATGATTATTACTTATGCTAATGCGTAAACTGCAAAGAATCGCCATAGACGCCAAAGACGCAAGAATCAAAAGATCCCATTGGGGCCAAATAATCTAAGCTGTTTCTTTTAAGGGAGCCTTGAAGAGGGAGAAGCAATTAATGTACGTAATAGGTACTATTATTAGATTTGTAAGGATAATATGAATGAATCACAATATACCACGTTAATAAATATTTCATGAAATTAAAATGTTTACGTATCCTTTTCAACGGTTGTCTTACAACCAACTAAGCGAAAAGTAATTCTAATTTGCGTCAATATATCCCGCAGTAATTTCAACAGAGGAGATTACTTGAACTTTTTTAAAAATGAAATTCTGTTTTGTCACATGCAGATATGATTTTAGTAGTAAAATATTCGCGTCTTCCCGTATGAAGAGCGGGTGCGCAGCTATTTTAAAAACATCTCTTGAAAATAGCATAAATGAATTCAGAAGACCCCAAAACGTGTAAATACACCAAAATCTCGAAGTCGAATTTTTTCATGACTACAATACTTTCCTTATATGGTACATGTTCGGAAAGAAATAAATGGTTGTCCATTTCATGTAGTGTCTTAGGTATTTAATGCTACAACTTGAGCCTAAAAAACAGTATGATGTAGAAATAAGACATTTCGAAAGCCAGGAGTTCTCTGCAAATCATTAAGCTTTTCACTTTTTTGATAGTGAATGACACAGACGTAGTTTTTTGAGTCATTATACTGCAATGATGCCAGGTTAATACTCATGACGCAAACTTTACATCAAGAGTCAAATAATTTTGCTCTTTTTTTTTAAATTCCACATCACGAATAAATTCAAATTACACACGTAAGGAAAATTTTCGTTTCCTGCCGTGCGAAGAACGGGCACGCAGCTAGTTTTATATAATAAGAAGCATAGCACTAAAACTAGTAACCGAAAATATGTACCAGAAAATGTCAGTTGCCTAGTCAAAACTACTGAAGCTGATAAAACGAAATCTGGCACGTACGTGAGTTTTTCAGCGCAGGTGCTAAATTATCGCAGGTGCTAAATTTTGGAGAGCATTTCTCTCCAAAATTTGTTAATGATGGAGGGTAGGAGGCCAAAACGTTCTTTTCACATATCCTATGTGATCTCATATCCTACATGGAAAAGAAAAAAGAAATCCATAAAATTCTTGTCGTAAAATACAACACTCACGAATATCTAAAAATCGATTTTAGAACATTTCTAATAGAATCCTCCAAGGAGGGTGGACGTGAAAAAAGGGTGAGAGTGGCCATTTTTCTTGAATGAAAAAAATAAATATTATCTATTAAATTATCGCTTTAAAATTGAACAAATATGAGTCTTATGCTTAGTTGCTCGGCTTGTTTGTAATTCAATGCTTGTTGAAATTTTATTTGTTTGAATTTTGAGTAAAAATGAACATTACTTTGCGGTATACTTAACATATTAACTAAACCAAAACTTTTACGTTATAGTGCTATTTGCTAATGCAAACTAATTTACATGTCCCTACTCTTTTCAGCTTGTGTTGGCAGCCCGAGATAACGGTTCACCAGTGGCGTTCGAGACGCTCCGCTTTCTGACAGTTATTTTACTGGACGTGGACGACAATAGCCCCGAATTCCCCAGAACGCAGGTAACGTTTAATTTCTCACCCACTCAGTGGCGGGCACAAAGAATAGCGGGGGAAGTCGATGGTTCAGAAACCGTGAATTCACCCCATGCTTTTATCCCCTTACTAATCCTGAAAATCAATATACTTCATATAAACTTCGCTAATTTGAGAATTTTTAGATTATTTTGAAAACTTCTTAGCGGCAGTGTTAGTATACACCCCCTCTTTTGGCGAAATATTTTATTCTATTTTTTCTTTAAACCATCTAGATACGTTTAGAAATCAAGCAAACTTGGAAAATAAAATATTTGGGATAGAAGCCATCAAAAAGTGCCGTCCATGGATTTTAGAAATTACTATTACTATTGTTATTATTACAAGGAGTATGATGAAGCTTGTTAAAAAAGTATCCAATAGAAACCAATCAATATAAAAGTTAGATAACTGACATTTTATATTTATACTGGTTCTTCTTATGGTATTAATCATAGACCTCTTCCTGCCAAAATTTTTGTGCTCGCCTTTGCTTACATTCTCTCATACACTTTCTTAAAAAATGGCTGTATAAGCTTCATCTGGATTACATATTTATGGTGTTCTTTCAACAGACTACAAATCCATATGTTTTCACATTAGAAGAAAATTTGCCGATTAATTTTCCTATAGGACAAGTGGTTGCTCAGGACAAAGATGTTGGAGAAAATGCTTTGATATACTACTACATTGTTGGTATGTATTATGTATTGTATTGTATATATTGGGGAAAGTAATGTTTTTTTTTTTTTCCTCGTATGCCAATACTTTGCCTACCCGAAACTTTTGACGATAATTATACGCAATCTGGCATGTATGTGAGGTCTATAACCGTTTGAAGCGAAAGAGTTTTCACATCAATATAGAAGACCCAGTAGGATAGACTGCCCATCGCTGAAAAAGTGAAGACATTCTCGTCGATCCATTTAACTACCAACATTTGACTAACTCGGAGGTCGATGGAATCGTCCATGTGGCCCACAGAGCTAAAGAAGTTTTCTGACACAGCTGTGCCAGAAAACTTCTTTAGATTTGATCGACCACCATGCTGTTGGTAGTTAAGTGGATCGACGTCAACTGCTGCACTTTTTCAGCGTTGGGACTATTTGTCTATATTTATTTGCAACTAACAGTGAAAGCGCTGAAATAAGGTGGTTTAACGGCACAACCACCGAGCATCAACGTAGGGGCTGGTTAAGAGAGTCCAAAATTCGTAATCTGTAAGAGTAGTAAATGGGCAAAACATTATTTCCTTTTCTATCAGGACAAAATTTTTTGAAACTTTACTTTTTCTATTTTAAGACAAAAGAAATATCCATAAAATTCTTGCTGTAAATAATACACACGAATGCCTAAAAATAGGTTTTCTGATTTTTCTTTTATTGTTTTTCCCGCCTCTAAATGCTTGACTTAATTATCTCTTATTTATTATCATCTCATAATTTAAAATGCCAGCGTAAGATATTGTTTAATTATGGTTAGTTTATTTAGAAAAACCAGTACAGTTTTACTTTAGAAAATATAGAAGCTTTCCTAACAGCATATTTCACTTCTGTTATATCAGTATTTTACAGCTTTCAGTTTGCAGTATCACGGTAAAAGTGAAATTGATACTTTCATTATCTTAAAAACTAATAATAATCGAAAACTTCAAAAACTGTTTTACAATTAGAGTCTGTGATAAACAGCTCTCGCATTCCAAAAATTCCTATCAGGACACAGTTAATTCATTGCGTACAGAACCTATCGACAGATAAGATATAATTGATTGCTTCGATCTAAATGCAATCGGTGCCTTAACCCTGAAAACAACTTCGCTGATAATTTATTTCCATTGCTTGATGAAAGTACAAGAAAAAAATAAACTAGTTATTCATATAACCCTCACCCCTTTCCCTCCAAAAAAAGAAATAAAAAAACTTTGAGTAAATAATGTTATAATAAAACCAAAAAGAACGTTATGTTTAGGAAACGAAATACTAAAATCAAAGAATTCCTGGCAATTTTCTTTTCTTTTTTTGTCTTTCTCTTTTTTATAAAGAGTACTGTGTAATACTTTTAACTGCTTTTTTTAGAAAAAAAAAAAAAGTATTTCACTTTCGTTAGGAAAAAGAGAGGAGGATTTAAACTGACTAAACTGACTAAAACTTTTCATTTTATCTATAGGAAAAAATTAAAATGTAAAAATATGTTTTATGCCTTATTGCGTGGAACACAATAACTTTTGCAGAAATAGGGCTCTTTAGTTGAAATTACATTGAAGGTCACACAACAATTACTTCCTATTTTCTGTAGCCTTTCTTAGTGATAGATATCTCTTCAGGAATCCAAAATGCATCGATATATGTAATCGATTAATATCGATTGTCGTGCAAACATATTTTTTTAATAAGAAAAAGAATTTGTAGTTCTTTCTGATTTTCTTTTTTTTTATGCTATACAAATACTAATTTAAGTATTTTGATAAATAAAATAGTTTTGAGTAGAAATTTAAGCTACACAGACATGTATATAGTATTGCTGTCGGAAAATTTGTGCTATTTCATTAAAAATGATAACAGTGCTAATGATGTTGTTAAGTTTTTGTAATTTTTGTATTTAATTTAAATGACTCCTGAAAACCAGATGGCAACTTTGGAAGTTACTTTCGAGTGGAAAAGACTACCGGAGTCATCAGATCTAATTCATCCTTTGACCGAGAAGAAAGAGAGGCATTTGAAATCGTCGTAAAAGCCACTAGTAATCCTGATTACATTGTATACGAGGTGAGACAGTCATCTTCAGTTCGATAACCATTATTATATATTACACCGTATAAAAATTTAAATTTTGTATATATTTAATATCCTGAAAATTTTAATCGATACCAAAGTGGCTTGTTTTACGTATCTTTGTAATTTCCTGTAGCTGTCTATGATTAATATTAAAGGAATAAAAGCTTACGTCAGCGCTTTGGAGACACTCTGTATATATATTAAACTTTTTCCTACTTTCCTATAGAGAGAAGAAGAACTCGGTTTTTCGGCAGCATCTCGAAGCTATAGAGAAGAGGATTTGTCATTAGCCTTGATTAGAATCACCATCGCAGATGTGAACGACAATGCACCAAAATTTTTGAATGATCCATATCTGGCAGGTTAGATAACAGCAGAAAACCTTTCATACTCCTTTAATAGCTATTAAAATTTATTTTAAAATCGCCTGTTTGAATTGCAATTACATGCATTATGTCTTTTTAATAAATCATTAAATCATAATATTTTAACATTGTTGCTTATGCCACTTCATTAACAAAATTTAATAGGTTCCGTTAGGGTAAGTGCACCAGTAACTGGCACTTTAAGTGCAGTACTAAGCATTAACTAGTAATTGCTAATGACTACCGCAACGTGCACAATACAGTAGAATCACCCTTAATTCGATGTATTTTATCGCTTTAATAAGGCAGAAATCCATTTCATACTGGTATTTAAAGACAAGATATCCGTATTACCCTCCTATAGGAGCTGTTCTGTTTCATCTAAATATTCTAACTTCGAAAAACATCGTCAGAATATTCACTGCTTAGAATGTCACTGCAATAATTATTTATTGTGTACAAGGCGGTTATAGTTCAATTTCGCCTATAAACAACATTTTACAGCTGAAACGGGTGAGCGGATTGCCACCAAATTTCGCATATGGAGTGTACACGCGAGATGCACTCAAGGAGCTATTTTGAAAAATTTAGTTTAAAAAATTCTCACTAGGTGAGGCTATGCATGGTGAAATCAGCTCAAAAAAAAAAGACTCAGAATAGTTAATAAGTATTGAAAAATTATTCAATAAACGTTGAAACTGTTTGTACATTTAGAACTAACCATTTCCATTGTTAAATTTGCAGTTTTTACATTCAAAGCGCCACCTAGTGGACATTTTTAACTATTTTTTAATTCGGAATTCCCTGAGCACATCTCATGTATTGTCTATGTATTAAATGTATGACAATCCGTTCATCCGTTTTAACTGCAGAGCCTTGTTTAACTCTTTAACGCGCAGTGTTCCCGCTCTGGGAACACCCAACTCTGACGTTTTGATTGTTGCCAGTCACGAAGAATAGATTGGATTTCTATAAAAATAGTAGCGGATGACATAGCACCACGAGAATCCTTTCCTTTTTAGCACGTCATTTCCCGTAAAAAAAAAATTGCCACGATTCTTTTTAACAGCACTGACATCTGCTGAAAAGTGGAAGAATGCGAGAACAGCTGGATAGATTGCCCAATGCTGGAAAAAGGGCAGCCGTTGCCATCGCTCGACTTCACTACCAGCAAGATGGCGGACGATCGAAACGTTCATCACGTGCCACAGATCTAGAGACCTTTTTTTGACGCAGCTGGCTGTGCCGGGCACAGCCATCTGTCGTAAAAAAATAGGGTCTCTAGATCTGTGGCACGCGATGAACGTTTCGATCGTCCGCCATCTTGCTGGTAGTTAAGTCGAGCGATGGCAACGGCTGCCCTTTTTTCAGCATTGGGAAAGGGTTGTGCCTCAAAGGGTTAATTATAACCCACTGCATATCTGAAATATCTTAACATTTTCTAAACTTAAAAGAAAAAGAAAATTTATATTAATTTTTATTTTTATTTTTTCAACAGGCATCCGTACTTCCATGCAAGTAGGAGACCTGGTAGCGACCGTTTCCGCGGTCGATCCCGATCTGGGTGAAAACGGCCGCTTCGAGTACCGGTTGGACGCGATCCGTCTGTTTCGGCCAGGGACGTCCGGAAGCGTCCGTCCAGTTCCGTCTCCTTTCAACATCACGTCGGACGGCCACATAGTAGCAGCGCAGCTGATGGCTCAGTACGACCACTCGAGGTTCGAGCTGAAAGTGGCTGCGAAAGAAGTGACCGATCCGTTCAGAGTGGCCAAGGCGACAGTGAAGGTAAGATAGAATGATTTATTATTATTATTATTATTTAAATTAGGTAATTTCCGAGCGTGTGTGAGGAATTTTGCTATTTGTAAAGAAATAATAACTTGAATGAATTCCGATGTCTTTAATTCGTGTTTACAAATTAAAATATAGGGTTTTTCACGAAGGACCCCTTAACTTTGAAAATAAGTAACTCAAAAACGATGGCAGATTTCCTGACTGCGGTCTTGGCGTATAGTGTGAAAGATGCGCATATCAAATTGATTTTATGTGATTGTTCTCTGTGTCTGAGCTCTCTTTCTGGCATCTGTATTACCACGCCGTACAGCGCCATCTATTATCGCAATTCGCAACTAAAATTGTGTGCTTCAGTATTAAATTCTTACAGTTTTTTTAATTAACATACCACTTGTCTCGTGATTCTGTCTATCACCGCTTTTTAGTTATTCATTTCCAAAGTTAGGGGTTCTTCGTGAAACACCTTGTGAATACGATCTGTCAAATAAATTTATTGAAATTATCCAGTGAACCGCGTAAAGAGCTTATTACAGCATTTGTTCCAATAAGCCCTCGAGTTTCTTCAAAATTGCAGACCAAAGAAAAGATTCTCAAAAGATAAATAACTTAAAGACTTTTAAAATGTTATTGTATTTACTGTCAAGAAGATCATGATATCTTCTTAATTTTAAGCTAAGAGTTATTGAAACGTTATTGGTTTAAAAATTGCAGATTTATTTCCCAGACAGCACATAAGCTTAAATCAAGTTTGACATTTCCTTGAATTTGACGTCTTAATGCAAGCTTGACAGTTCAACTCATTTTAAGCTGGCAGCAAGCTTGCAGGAGTCGAGTTGAATTGTCAAGCTTAAATACAGCTTGATTTAAGCTTGACAAGTGATACTAGCTTGATTTTAGCTTTCAAAGTGTGCTGTGATGGCGCCATCTGTGAAAGAGAATGGACATTAATTGTCTAGCGTCCTCAAATTTGCTGAAAGTTCGTAAAAGAAGGGTTTTATTTTATTACCAGTGCCATATTACCGGCAGGGCAAACGGGGCAACTGCCCAGGGCCTACAGATTTTAGGGCCCAGAAATCTTACATCTTACACTTTCGTAGTTTTAAAATAAAATTACAAAGGATAAAAAAAAATCAGAAGTTAAATAATTTTTTTAATTGTAAAGTATGAACAAAGAAAATAATTCAAATTTACATTTGTATAAATTAATTTAAACTTATTTTTAATTCTTCGAAATGCTCTATATCGATATAGCATACCAATATGTAGGAAAATAACTAACCACATTTGTAAAGAGAATTTTTAGCGTTAAAAAATAGCAAAATTTTTCAATGATTTGTTATTTTAAGAAATATTTACAAAAATGACTAAAGTGTTTGTATTAAATACATGTTAGCAACTGTGATATGGCATTTCGAAGTAACGTTTAACTATCTGTTTCTTTGATTTCAGATTACTTAACACAAAATTTGTGTTAAGTAAGTAAACCCATTCTATATTTCCAAA